>CM043719.1:11920045-12003492 GCA_023969325.1 Oryzias curvinotus | reverse complement strand
AACTGAAAATTCCTTCTATAGGATAGAATTCTGATCGCTTGAAGACCTGAGTTGTGTAAACGGATTTCCGGTCAATTTAGCCGCACAACTTAATTGTGTTCTATTTTGGGGAGATACACTCACGGAATCCATTTTTGTCATTGTCTCATATTTTTGCACAAAAATATTTCTTGGTTTCCTCATAAACAGCGAGGACTTAAATTGCAGCGCAGGCATGTGTAATCCCAAACCATTATTTTACCACCACCGTACCTCACTTGAGGTATTTTTTAAGGATCATTCATAAATGTGTAAATTAAGCAAAAAGGGGAAAAAGAAGGGGCACAGTAAAACTTCAAATATTACAAATTTTGAGAGTTTTTATTTTTTATTATAAAGAAGTTGCATTTAGAAATCTTTTAGAAACCTTTGCTGATCCTAAACAGTTTTTGAGGCCCTCTGAGTGTTTTTTAAAAAGCAAATCCCATCGCACATATGTTTTCCAAATATTCATTCATACTGTTTTTCATATCTTTTGAAAAATTATATGACTTCGCAAGTAGTAGAATATTTAAAAAATGTAAGGATTCTGTGCTATAGTTTGGTCTCCAGTCGTGTTCTTGGTCATGTGAGTTGTTTCCCTAACAGTCACTCCAGGTTCATGTAGATCATTCACAGCTTTTTCATGTCTGTCAATTATCCTCAGTCTATTTAAGTGTGTGGTTTCAGTTCATCCCTGTCAGGTCCTCTGCTCTGTTCTGTTCTGCCTTGCCACCTTTTTGGTTCTCCATAGGTTTCGTCATGGTTCAGGCTATTTATTAAGTATTTTAGTCTCTGTCACCATGTCTGATCTCATGCATTTTGGGTCCTACACCACCAGTTCCTGACAGAAAACATATCAAGTCAACAGCAAAAGAGTCATGACTTGTAGCTTGACTGTAGCTACAACTCATAGGAAACTGGCATTCAGAAAATGGTTGATACTTTGGTCTTTTTTTATGCAGAGATCAGATTGGATGAAATTTTTGTTTCCTAAAAAAGGAAGAAAAGAGATTTTTGCAACAGAAAACAAACAAAAAAATGGGATGTAGTTGTATTAAAGAAAACTAAGATGAAAACTGTGATTTTGGTGTTTTTTGACATGTTCTTGTAGCGTTTTCCTCATGATGGATACTTGCATACAAAATTAAGATTATAACTGTGTTGCTGACTATTTATTTATTTAAATCGTTGAGAATCAAGAACAGACGAAAAGATGGAAAAAGCTTGTCGTTATGCACAAACCACAATCGGCAGGCCACAAGATCCCTACTCCAGTTGCAGACAACTAGATCCATTAATATATTTGTTTTCTTTGTCTGAGCTGGCATCTGGCTCAAAACTGCACAGCTGGACAGCTCCAATATTGGTCGCCATTTCTTTGCACCCATAATGTTAGATTGAGGGTTGTGATAGCCGAAGAGTGTGCAAACAGATGGATGATGGGAAATTAGGGCAGGCTTACTCTGCACCAACGGTCCCGCCCACAACTCAGAGGTCAACTCCTGCTGCTCTGCAAAAACTTTGTCCTAGAAAACAACACAAAGTTTTAGGATTTTGGCTAAAAACAGCAAAATCATAGTTAAAAGACCACTGGGTACACTTTTACAAGCGGAAAAAATTATCAGAGTGGAAATTCATCAACAAAAAAAACCAACCTGTTTTCTCTTAGATTACACATGCATAGGCACTGGACCAACAATCTGATGTCACCTGTAGCATCCTGAAAAATTAAGCCTGAAGTGGCACTTTCACATTTAATTGTACTCTGCCCCTCTGTAAATGCTCACGATGGCAGATGTCAGATATACAGGCCAGTAGGTTTTGTTGATTTCTTCATTTATTTAGACACATGCCAATCAAATCCCCAAGCCTCTAATTACTTACACATTTGTTGCAACCTCAGTAAAACATAGTTTGAAGTTCAAACCTTAATGATTTATAAGCAAAAAAGGGTGAAAGGGCATTATAATTAATAAAAACGTTCATTTTCATTCCGGAAGTTTATTTCATTTTCATTCAATTCAATTCAATTCAATTGAATTCAATTTTATGCACACAAGCAAAAGAGCTCAAGCCATTATCTGGATTAACAGGTCTGATGCTAACCTCTACTTCAGTTAGTTGAAAAACAGTGTTGAAAAGAATTTGTTCCCAAATAGAGGAATAATTAATTCAATCCTGTTGTATTTCTGTTTAATTCTCAAGAAATGTTAGTTGTGAGGAGCCAGCTAAGTGTCTGCATGGCCTTGTTCTTTTTGCAGGAGTAGGCTTTATTGCCGATGCAGTGACACTGCAGCACTATAAAGGAGATTATCAACTTGTGTATGATGTTTGGGTCGTGAGGTTCCTCTGTATCAGCAAGTGGCGCAGAAGTAATGGAATTGATTCAGTAAATCTGATAACAGTATCATCACACTGTCAGATGCTGGATTGGATTTCTTTCCCCAAAGGCTGGGCAGTTTCAAAAATTTAAATTTCATCCTTAAATAATCAGGAAAAAGGGATAGGGATGCTGCTGGTTTCTACCACTGACGTTACAATTTATTGTTATAGTTTTTGCTGCTGTTTTATTGTTATTTATTGTTTCCTTTTTTCATATTCATGTAAGAAAAGCTGCATGGAGGTACCAATGGGACTTTCAAAACTGAGCAAAAAGGAGCACAGTTTGAAGATCAACATCAAAAATTATATCTTGTTTGATCTGAAGTATGTAATTTGTAAACACTCTAGAGAATGCATTTCTTTACATGTAGATCTAAAACCTTTGGTTCATTTTGCTTTATTTTTTTTTTTCACAAGAAATCCATTATTCTACTGCCATGACTTCAAGAAAAGTGTGATGTCTGGATAGATGCTTTTATTTGTCATCGTCACATGTGCAAAGACATTTAAAGTGCTCTAAGTTCAGTACATCATTGGTTTAAAAGACAAAACTTTTAATAATTTTCAGATACTTAACTGCAATCAATAAACAGAGCATGCTTCAGATATTTAAAAAAAAATTAAATGACTGGCAACACATAAATAAAAAGGGTATCATTTAGTCAATAAGTACAAGAAATTACAACTAATTTAAATTGTTTACAATTAAAAGGGGTTTTAAAATTACTAAAACAAGCACATTAATACTAATAATATATATACTCAAAAATAGATATCAAGGCCACGATGCAGCAAGTTTTTAAAGACCTCCAACATTATAACAGTTTCTGTTTGAATTTTCTAACAACATGAAAGCATTTTACTGTGGTATATGATAAAGAAAAGAAACGATGAAGGTACAACATTGTTTAGCAGAACAATTGGGAGAAAAAATTAAAATAAAAAAAATTGCTTGCTGGATCCAGTCAAGATGACCGGTTCCCACTTAGTTGGAAGTTCTGTGGTATATGATAACTTCGATGATAACTGTTATTAAGCTGATACAAAATGCTGCTGCAAGGCATATTTAACCTGCTTTATCTGTTTTACATAGGTTACTCATTAACTTTAGAATTGATTTTAAAATGTTAATTCTCATTTTTAGAGCAGGGCCAGGCCCCTGACTATGCTTCCCATCTGCTCTAGTTGCCCCCTTTAGTCCTCAGTTTTCAATTTACTTAAAGTCCCAAAGACTTGTTACAAAACTGAAGGTAAGTAGCCCAGATATTGTGCAACACTCTGCCTTTATGCTTTGCCTGACTGACAGTGTCAAGTCTTTTTAAGAAACAGCGGAAAATGCAGCTTTTTAAAAGAGCGTTTGGTTCATTGTTCTTTATCTTGTATTATTCTGTTTCTCTCCTTGACTGTAAAGCAGTCTGTGATGTTTTCTGTGAAAGGTGTGATACAACTAAAGGATACGTTTTTACTTACTGAATTACTTGTGATTATTCAGATTCAGACTAGAATTTACCATTTTTTTTGGAATCCAATTTGGCAAAACCTGACAAATCAGGAAACACCAATTAAATAAAATGTACCCCAACTGCAACAACAAGCAATCAATGTAAATTTTTGTGATGCAGAACTTCCACACTGGGATTTCAACCGAGTTTTTAGTGGTTTAATACTGTTTTAGTGCAAAATAAATACTGATGGAATCTCATCTTTAGAGGTGTAACATTTACAACCAGATAGATCTAAGGAAATTTGTTACTAGAATCCACTGTTTTATAAGATTATATCAATATTGGAAAATACCATTTGAATTGATGCACAGTAGGTTTATTTTACTATGACATAAAAAGGACCATCGGCCATAACAGAAGACAACACACATGTGAAGACAGCAAAATCTATCACTCCTCTCCAATGTGTGGAAACACTTTAGCAAAGACATGTGACCATACAGTGTGCTAGAATGTTCTTATAATATTCTCTTTGGATTCTTTGGATGTGGACTGAACTCTAGGAAACCAAAATGTGACAATAATTCTTGTTTACTTGTTTGTTTGTATACATATTGATTGTCTTGCAAGAAACACAAGGAATCTGAAAAACTTCACCTGTTTAGTATATTAGGTATTTATCTCTTAGTCAGACTGGTTGAATATTTGGGTAAAGATGTCCTCGATCGATTTTAGGTCAGTGAATCAGATCTTAAAATGAACCAATATTGACTATGAATCGGATCGTCAACCACAATGATGATATGAATCAAATTGAGTCTTTTCATGAGAACCTTGACAGTTCTTAGTACTATCTAGCTCACTTCCAGACAACTGCATGTGGTTGAGCTCCATCCCTGCATGACCCTAAACAGGATGAAGTTTGAGTAAACAACAGATGAAAAAGCTAACTTGTACACAAACTTTTAAATGCGTTTTTTTTTCTTTAGGCCAGCTGTTCCATGTTGAGAATAAATCAGCATGAACCTTCAGATGCAACTGTCCAGATTCAAGCAGGAGATTATGATTTCTAATCATACCAGTCTTTTTTTTCAGTCCTCCTCTCTAACATCTTCACTTGTTATTTCTGAGGAGCTGCATCAAAGTGAAAACAAGCCAAAGACAGATTAAGATGACCTTTAGTGTCATGGATTAGGAATGGAAAGTAAATCCTCAGGCTATAAATGACGTCTTTTGAAGACAGATCTAATCCAGCTGCTCGGAAATCACATTTCCAACAATTAAGGAACATCTTGTTCAAATCTAAACTGGTGTGTTTGGAACAAATTCTGAAACTTTTATCTGTGAAGGGTTTTTAGTGTCATGCCATCAAAATCAGGTCACACATGTGACATTTCTGAAGTGTCCCATCAGACTGTCAGGCGTTTCACTAATACAATTCTATTCCAGTAGAAATTGTTGACATTTTAGCAAAATTAGAATCAAAGAAACCCTTTTAACTATTCTTATCTTAGTCTTTCAGGAAAACAATAATATTATTTTCTCTTTGACTATCATGAATTATTTCTGCTTGTATGTTGCAGAAGTAGATGAAACTGGAATATCCTGGATGGGCACCTCCCATCACAGCTGTTCTGGTGAATTATGAGCACCCCCCCCCCCCTTATCGCTACAACCACCACCACCCACTCCTTAGGTTTTGTGTGGTTTGCTCCCCAAACTGTCCAATTTATTTATTTATTTATTTTGCTCATGTGCAGCCAAGCAAACAGTCAGATGTTTCCTCACTCGGAAACTACATCACTACATGATGTTTTTGCCACAAATGTAATTCATCCTGTTCCATGCTGAGCCTTTGACCCCATTTTCCTAACATCCTTCGATGTGCAAAAATGCCATATTGTTCGAGCCGAGTTTGATTTCCAGAATCACAGGACCAGTGCCTGATCTTGTGCTGAACTGAACATCCTGTGCTGCACACACAAAGCACTGGAGCTGCTAATTGGCTGCTCCAGATTAGGTTTCTTCCGAGAGAAGAGGCGAGCGAGGTCTCACTCCCCATGCATCACACACCGTGACTTCATTCACTACTACGGCACACCGAGCAGTTTCCACTGGGGTCTTTTTTGCACTGCATCTTGATTTTAAGATATCAATTTAACCTAACCACATGCATTTTGTAGTTTTTGTGTAGGATTACATCTTTTTGTTTTTATTTTGTGCATTAAGCTTTTTTTTTATAGTGTCAAAAACAATCAAAGCAAGCATCTCCAATGGTAAATGAATACTCACTGAAATGAAAATTATCACTCTTATTTACGACCTTGTCTGTGTTTTTTTTTTTGTTCTTGTTTTTCCTTTGCTCTTTTATTTTCAGTGTTTGCTTAGGTTTTGACGTGCATCTTTTTGCTTTGCCTTATTGTTGTTTTGGTGCTTGCTAATCTTAAAACTTGTTGACACAACTTAATTTAAATGACAGGATGTTGATTTTTGTTTACTAACTTAGTTTTTAGCAAAAAATGAATGTTGTTGTTTTGTTTATTGTAAACATATGAGATTCAAATGCTTAACAGACAATTTATTCATCAAAAAACAACTTGTGAATTATCTGAAATCTAATCTATTATACATTTCTGCTGAACACTGATGTGCGTTCAAGAACTTGCTGTACGCTGGTTCTATGAATGTGAATGGGCTTTTAGCTTTCGGTGTTCACAGTGGACTGTTTCTACCAGATTGAAAAACATCTACTCTCAGTTGGAGGAGGCTTTGTGCGAAAAGGCAAAGCAGTGGAAATCTCATGAATCTTGCTCCAGGCTTTTTCTGTCACAGCTCTATTCCATTATATGAAATACTTGGTGTCTTTTAATTGTGGCTGGGCAGAAACCGCCATTATTAATTTCTCCTCTATGATCAATTTTCCTCGCGTGCAAAGTCCAAAACTGCAATGGAAACACTTTTTTTGAATTTAATGAGTCATGTGACCAACAACTGGATTTTAATGGGCTTTTTGGTAGGAACTGGCTGCCTCGGGCACTGCACAGCGGGCGTCACAAGAGGTCCCTCAGTATCACAAAGTTAATCCATAGTTAAGCCATTCGTGCAGAATTGTTGGATCCACAGCTTCTCTGTAAAATCACCAACCACCATATCCCATGATCATAATTAGGATTTAATGGAAACAATGTAATTTCAAAATTCTGTTTTTTTTCAACATTTCTAGAACTTCAATAAAGTTTTGCTTATATGTGTAAGGGTTAACACAGCTAGTACATGTCTGAACGTACATCTGAACGATGTCCATGTGAACAGGTGAATGGAAGCGTGGTTTGAGAAGCACTGAACACGGCCACACCTTTTACCTGTTACATGTTGAACGTAAGAAGAAGGTTTTGTCTTTCATATTTCACCTTCATGATATATATATATATATATATATATATATATATATATATATATATATATATATATATATATATATATATATATATATATATATTAGAAACTCTTTGTTCCTTTTTTTTACCTTTATACAATTAATTGTGCTTCTTCTTTGTTTATATTTCTAGTTTATATTCACAGCTACACACACTAAGAATGCCGACAAGAATCATCAGCTACCTGCACCGTCTTTAGTACATCCAGTCTAAAGAAACCAAATCAATGGTGATGAGGGAGATAAGTGCTGGCCAGACCAATAATCCCTCACTAGCACTCTTAGTAATGAAGCTCCAATCCAGACAACTGTCCATTTATTTGCAATGAACTGGACTGGATACAATGTTTATACATGTTTTGACGGCCAAGAGACACTTTTGCCTTCACCCTGATCCCAGCATAATAGATTATTTAAAGGGAAAAAAAAACGACTTCTTGAAAAATCAAGACTATTTAAATGATGGGCTGATCTGTTATCAGTGACTCTGTTTACAACAAATAACAGATCTTTCTCTGATTTCTTAGGTTATTAGATTTTTCAAGTGACCATAAAAACAGATTTATCTGATATCCGTTGACCGACTCCTGCAGTTGCAATGAAAAAAATTGAATGAAAATTTACAATTTCTCTCCAAAAAGTCAATATTTCCCGGTTTGTATCCACACTTGTTATTTTCTGTTTTTCCAGCTGTACAAGATCATATGACATAGTAATTTAGTCAAGATATGAGACCAGAGGTAGTGTTAATGATCCAAGACGCCTACCAAGAACAGACCAGAAAAAGCTTTACAAATAACTGGAAGTTTAAAAAATATACGTAACTCTCCCAAATAAATACATAAATAACTTTTTAGAAAAGCCGACAGATGTTTTGTGATGACTGGATTTCCTAATTAAATTTGTAAATGTCTGTATACTCCCAGTTGATTTTTAAATTTTTTTTTGGCATGGAAACAGGCGGGGTTTGAATCCCAAAGTACGATTGATTTATTTTGAATAAAAGGAAATAAATATAACTTTGAATGAAGGTAGCTGTTGACGGGATTAATGCTATTACACTTTTAGTCGGATTATTGCTAAAGATTCTACGTGCTCAAAAGGCAGACTGCTTTTGCTGAATTTCAATCCAGTTAAAAGCTATAAATAAGATGAATATCTAAGAAAATCCATGTAATGCTTAAAAGATGTCCACACATCTATCAATCCTCAGAACCTACTTAATCCTTTTTGAAGTCACAGGGCTGCTGGAATCAACCCAGCTGTTGTGTAAAACTGGGGTACATTCTAGGTTGCTGGTCTGTTGGTGTTTTTGGAAAAGAAACACTTTATCCTATATCCTTTATCCTATATTTAGCCTATATCATGCAAAAACAACTTTTTTGAGCTTTTAAGTATGTTATAATGTCAATTCCTCACTATTAACAACCCCAAAGCAATATATTGATCCATTCACGGATTTCTGAGAATTCCTCCAAAAACCTGCATTTTGAGCACCAGACCATCCCAATACAGGAAAATGAGGGGGTGCTCACATTGTCGTAGACCAGTGAGGTACAGCCCCTCTCAGAAAGAGTCTGGCACCGCCCCCAGGTTAACACAAACACCCACTTTAGCCAAAATCATTTCCTTTTATATGAGCAATATAAATATTGGATGTTGTTTGCTTTCGTGGGAGAAACACAGACACGCTGCCGAGGCCGACTCTAGATTGACGTCATGAAATGGGCGACATCCACAAAGAGAGAGAGGCGGAGCCTCAAAGATTGAGTTGTCCTACTTCCGGGTAGGAAATGAGTTGTGAAAATAACTCATATTTTATTTAAAAAGTTTCTTTAGTGTGCCAAAGATAATGTGTTATCATATGTATGGATTTACAGTAGTTTACTCTTAAAGGCTTAAGAAATCATTATATTGGCCCATTAAATTCAGTGTGAATAGTAGAAATGATCAATATATGAGTCTTTATGGTCTTCATGACAGAAAAATGCAAATGGCATAAAATGAAATATACAAGAATTTTATATAATTAAGGTTCTCTCTTTAGGTTTCCAAATAACAAGATACATTGTTTAAAATTTTCAGAAATAAAGAAGGAAGATAAATACCAAGTCATACTAAGGCAACATGCTAAAAATAGCAAAATATCTACATTCAGCACTGGCGCACATGAATCTCTTTTGAGGTCTGAGATTCTGCATTTCCGCTGGCAAAAACGACACTCCCAAGGCTTCATCAAAGGCATCCTGCTGAGTTTCTCCAACAATTCATGAACTGTTCTCTGGTGAAGAGAGCGACTGTCAGCATGCATGACGTTTTGTCAGCCAATGTTCCTATTAACTTCATTTAGATAATGCAGCTGAAAACACACAAAAAGCACACCATTTGACCACTTTTGATTTTGACTCCACCACGCCATCCCCGCTTCAGGTCATTTCAGTTAAACCAGACGTAATTGTGTCTCTTGGTGAATTCTGAAGACTCCTCTGCAGCTTGGTAGATAGCTGAGCTTAGAATTCCACATTTTCCTGCTATCCTTCATAAGAGAGTCCTCTTTGATGTTGCAGAGCTCTGCTGCGAGACAGCCTCTGAATCAGTGGGAAACTGCAGTGGATTAATGGATATTGCAGTCAAGTCTCTTGCTGGGGGCTTGCTTGTGTTTCGTGAGCCGACCGCGCTGATCTTTGTTATCATCAACTTACCGTTAGTCGTGCCCTGCATTTGGCCCAGCAACAAGAAAAGCCATGCGATAGCTTTATTTGTTTTTGTGATGCCGCAGATGGCTTTTAAATGCGGTGCAACATATTCTGCGCTGATTCTGTCTCTTGGGGGTGTGAGTGGCAATCCATTAAAGTGGGGAAGGTGTTCTGGGCATGACAGGCATCCGAGGGCAACTTCCTCTATGAGAGACATGGGAGTTTGAACACCTTGCTTTCTTAATCCAGGAGCTGCCAGGTCAAGTGTCAATTAGAATTTACATCAGGAAAAGTAAGCTGCTGGCGCTCAGACTATTTTTGTGGTGAAGCTAATTATTTCCATTCACCGTGTTGCAGTGTGCAGGTTAGGATTTTTGACAAAGCTGTGACTATAAATGACTGCTTAGCTCTATGGTTAACCAGTCTTCATGGGCAAATGGGCGGGGCAAATAAGGGTGACAGTTGTTGAAACACTCAGTAGGGTTGTTGAGTGACTCAAAATTTGAAGTTGACTCCTGTCAATCAAAATACTACACCCTAATTTGTGCAAAATGTTGGCATTGAAAAAAAAACTAAGATTAAAATAGAGGTGGAAAAGTTTATGGAAAAAAAAACTTTGTGCTTTACTTAGGGCAGATTCCAATATCCAGTTTCCCAGAAGTCTGCGAAAAACTGGTGTGCATTGATGCTCACTGGATTGGGAAAAATATAGACCACAATGCATTGCAATTGAACTGTTTACAAAAAATTAGGTAAAGCTATTTTTCATGAATCTTCTAATTTTTCATCTTCAGAACACATTGAAATTATAAATAGTCTTTGGAAAATGTTTACACTGTTTGCTTTGGCTTTTGGGTATTGACATGTTTGGTGTCTGAAAAAATAAAAAGTAGGTAAAAAGTATGGTGTTCAAATGTTTTTCAAATTCAAGACTCTCAATAGTCCCACACTATAGTCTTTTAGGGCTTAGGAGGTGATGAGGGAATTAAAACACAATCCATGTGATTTGATTTTTTTTTTTTGATTTTTGTTTTTTGTTTTTTTGTCCAAACAGACTTTGATAAGTCCAACCTTTTTTCTTCAAAGACTCACTCTAAGAAAAATCATGTTTTTGGTGTTTTTAAAATGGTCTTGTAGCATTTTTTCCCTAAATGGAGGACACATATAAATATAATATGATTAAAACTGTGTTTCTGAGTATTTATTTGATCAGGGTGAATCGGAAGCAAACAAAAAACTGTTGTTTGAAAAGCTTGTAGTTGTTATGTGCAAACTGCAGGCCACAAGCTCCCTGCCCAGGCCCATTCTGATGCATGGCATTGTAACCATGCTCAGTTGGTACAAAGGACTCAAAGTGTGCCAAAAAATATCACCCACACCATTATACCACCACACCAGCCTACCATTCGAATGTGGCAGAAGACTCCTCAGACCAATCAGACCAGACAACGCTTTTCCAATCTTCTGTTGTCCAGTTTTGGCGAGTCTGTGTTAATTGTGGCCTTAGTTTCCTGATCTCAGCTGACAAAAGTATTGCCCAGTGTGGCCTTGTTGTTGCTGTTGCCCATCTGCCTCAAGGTTGGACGTATTGTATGTTTAGAGATGCTCTTTTGCAGACTTTTGTTGTAACCACTGGTTCTTTGAGTTCCTGTTGCCTTTTTATCAGCTGGAACCAGTCTTGTCATTCTCCTCTGTCCTCTGGCATCAACAAGAACTATCAGTCACTGGCACTTTCTTGTTTTTGGAACATTCTCTTTAAACCCTAGAGATAGTTGTGGTTGAGAATGCCAGTAGATCAGCAGTTTCTGAAAGCCCTGTCCATCTGATGCCAACAAAAACCAAATGTGTGTTAACTAGCAGTGGGACAAATAAAATGGCCAGTGAGTGTATCATCATTTACATCTGTATTTGGGTAAAATTTAAATACAAATAAAAATACCAGAAGTGTCATCTACTACTCTTTTTAACATGATGCATTGAAAACACAACAAAAACAGGATTTAGATTTACCTCACATGGAGCAGGTGATTATCCCAGCATGCACTTGGCAGGCTTGCCGTCCATCGCAAGGCCAAAGTAGGTTAACAGCATCTCAGATAAACTCTCACCTGTGAGAAAGCAGCATCTTCATGCTGTGGTACAAAAGTGCAAATTAGTGCCGCGCTGTGTTTAAAACGTGGCTCCACTTACACCCGTTCTGTCACTAAAAAGGCCAAATGTGCCTTTATTGAAATGATAGCCTTTTCTTCCAGACATCCTGGTTGTTCAACACCTATTAGGAGCCAAAGCATGACTCTATGAGGTTATAAAATTGTTATTTAAGGTGGCCTGAACTCGCAGTAGTCAGCATCCACCACGCCACAGGCTAGGTCGATTTTAGCCAAAATCACACTTTAATCCCCCAACTCTGTCCTCTCATTTCCCATGGAGGACAGACAAATCCTTGTTTACCCTTAACCCTCATCTGTCACCACATTAAGCCTTCAAAAGAACCTCTGGCACTGATTAAAATACTCATATCATGCCTTTTTACCCTCAGGATATCCTCACAGATGCCTCTCCTTCACACTGTAGCAGAAGCGTGTGTGATGACTGTGCTATTAGTGCAGATGTTTATTTTTTTATTTATTTTTTTTTAAATAATTTGTTATTTCTCATGCATGAGATATAAACACTGGCAGACCAGGCTGATATATGACAGCTTTACATCCCGGTTTGGATGTGATAATCTAATCCTCAGCAAGACTCTTTCTCCAAAATGCTGATCTCTTTTCCAAATTAGACACATGGCCACATACTTCAAGCAAGCAATGACTACATTTAACACATCATGGGAAATCATGTATAGATAAACACTTTAAAAAATATAAATTCATAAAATATTAAGTCTTTGCAAACCAAATTTTTGTGTATTTTACAACAACAGAAGGGGAAAAAAACGGTTTGATAAAATCTTTTGCTCAAAGAAGGAAAAAAAAACTTGGGTAAATTGATTGTTCACGTCCTATTAAGGGGTAAAACATTTAGTGCATGCAATTGCAAAATGCCATTTAAGCATTGGTGTAACATCCAGAGTTCTGCAAGTGAAACCATTACTTCCAGCTAGTTAACGCATAATTATGACACAACGTTGTGGTTAGAAAGTAGTCAGTGTGCTGGCCTGAACGAGGGGTGGAAACACCTTAAAGCAAAATAGTAATAGAAAAATGTACACCTATACACCAAATGAAAAAATACAGCAAATGAAAATCAGCTGATAGTTTTCTCAGATTTAGCCAATTTTTCAATATTTATTACCTTTATGTTACTACATCAAAATTATGAGCATCATTTAACAGAACGCTTACTTAAATGCCCAATGTATTCAATTGAATTCAATTTTATTTGTATAGCCCAAATTCACAACAAGGTCCATCAACATTAAAAACAAAAGCTAAACATACTTTTTAAAAGTTACATTTGTTATTAAATAATAAATCTAAACTTGAAATCTAAATATTTGGAAAATAGGCTAATTTGGCCACGTCGAGATGGCTGTACCTCAAGACGCTATACAGCCATTGATTTGCTATTTGTCTAAACTAGGGTTAACACAAACATAACTGTATTTTTAAAAAATCACAATTTTACTCTCTGCAATTCCAGTAAAAAGGCATCAATTGTCAGGACTCAAGCTTCTTTTTCCCCCTCCGACCATCAGAGGGAGCTATCTCTCCCACCTTCCACCAGCTGTTCTGCACTCAGCAATCACCACAAGTGTATTTCATCAGGCTTTTCTCTGTGTAACATCTTCTTTTGTATTTGCTGACAGTCTGGGCTTTACAACTCTCTACAACTGTTTTCCTTAGTGTACGTTGACCTTTGCCTGTCGCTCTGCTTTGTCCTTGCCTACTTTGTTTGCTGTTCATCTATTAAAGCTCCTTGACCATCCTTTTGAAACTGCTTGAATGCAAGTCGACGCAACCAGTGTGAAAACAATTTTTCAGACAAAACGTACAAAACCCGTGGTCATAAACCGCACGTTGAAAGTTAAACTAGTTGGCAGTGCCAACTGTTTGAAATTTGATAATGAAGGAGAAATTATAGTTTGTGCCTGGAAAGAATTCTATGACAGCAAGTCTTTCATATATCAGAATAGAGCTGTGAAAGAAAAAGTCTAGAGCAAGATTCAGGAGAATTGCACCACTTCAACATGTTGCACCAAGCCTCTTCCATCTGTAAGTACTTGCGCTAATATCGCATAACCACAGTCCAGTGTAATCACCATATCCCAAAAGTGCGTTCAAGGACCCGCATTTTTGAACACGTGTCAAATTCCCGGTGTCTACGTAGCATTATGAGATTGTTGTGGTGAAACGTGAACTGAGCCAAAAATTGAACCTCTCAATTTACCGGTCGACCTTTGTTTCAGTACTCACCCATGGTCACAAGGTCTGGGTCATGACCTAAAGAATGAGTTCCAGGTTACAAGCAGCCGAAATGAGCTTTCTCCATAGGGTGGCTGGGCGCTCAGCCACGAGTAGAGGAGCTTCTCCTTCACATTGAGAGGAGTCATTTGAGGTGGCGAGGATATCTGGTTTGAATTGCTCCTGGAGAAGTCCCACTGGACTGAGACACTGGGGAAAACCAACACCTGAGTCTCGGTTGGCCTTTGAACACCTCAGGATTTCACTAGAGCAGGGGTCGGCAACCTTTTTTACTCAAAGAGCCATTTGGGGCCGCCCCTAATAAAAAAGAAAGCACCCGGAGCCACAACCCGTTTTGACATCATTTTATACATCATGCATGTTTATATTATTCAAGGGTGCTCATTACGTCGATCGCGATCAACCGGTCGATCTTCAAGGACATGAGTGTAGATCGCGGGCCAGAAAAGATTTTTTTTTAAAAGTACTTCTTAAAAATCCACCAGCCAATCAAAATCCTCACTCAGAAATACGGGACTTGATTGACATGCAGATTGGCCAATCGGACATCCTCTGAAACATACATCACTGCAAATGCACCTTGTGTTCTTTTGTCAATGCATGGTAGACACTGAGAATGTGGAGAGATCAGGTTTATTATTTTGAAGAGTTTTACTTGGTAATCATGTTTCCATGTTTGAGTTCATAAAATCATCCCAGAGAAAGTCTCTGCTTCAACTCCCGCAGTGAAAGCTGCGTCTAAATCTGACGCCCGTGTTTCCATCTCTCTGACAGTTTGAAGCCAAAGCCCCTCCTCCGCCTCTTTACCTGCTTTTCCTCTCTACCTGTTCACCTGTTCATATCCTCTGCAGCTGAGAGTTGTTTCCTCCGCGCTCCTCAGTGTGTCCTACACAGAGAGCGCTAAATACGGTCATCATAGCAGCAGGTTGACACGATAGTCGGGGCACTCCTGCGAAGCACAAGGATGAAAGAGCCGGACGCAGGTTATAGCGGGGATAGAGAGGGTTAAGCAAATGAATGGAAGAAGGCGGCCCGCTGTAGATTTATTCAATAGTGTACACATTTTATTATTAGTCTGAACTATCTTTTATTTAGAAAAATCTTTTATTTTGCTAAATCAGTCCAGTACGGAAAAAAACATCAACAAAACCTGTGTTGGGCGGTTTTTGGCTGGGTCTGGCGGTTTTCAGATGACTTTTAGGCTTGAAAACTGTGACTATCTGGCAACACTGGCGCAAATTTATTGAAACCGCCCTGCGTCTGTCCTCCTGCTATCAGCTCTGCAGTTCTCGCCCGATAAAGACCAGCTCATTAAGGAAGCTGTTTTTTACGTAGCTCCTTTGAAATGCCATGATAAATGAACGAACTGAAATAAAATTTAATTTTAAAAAATACTAATTATTTTCCAAAGTCACAGGGAGCCACAACAGAAGGATGAAAGAGCCACATGTGGCTCCGGAGCCATGGGTTGCTGACCCCTGCACTAGAGGAACTGGAAAAAGTGGCTGAGGAGAGGGTAATTTTCCATGACACCCTTTCTAGTTTTATTTGCTTGAAGAGAGCTGGTCTCTTTAAAGACTAGTTTAATAGCAGGGGCCAAACTAGAATATTTTCTGAAAGTTTAGAATTATCATTTGGATCTAAAATGTAACATTACATTTAGCATTTAGCCTAAATATTGTTTATTTTACTTTTATACTACACAATTAAATCAGCTTTTAAATGAAACCGCATATTTGTTTGCATTAGTAAAATTCTGCAAATATATAAATTGTTGGCTAAATCTGACAAAGTCTCAGGTGATTTTTATTTGCTGAATTTTTACATTCCTCTCACAGGAAAAGTAGGAATTCAGGGCATGCCTGCAGAGTGTTGACAGATAAAATGAGATATTTTACATTGTTTGTCTAACAAAATGACTAGGATGCCGGCTCAACAGTGTGAAGTCTCACATGCAGTCAGATTTACATAAATTCCCTGTAAACGGCAGCTGTGATTTTCTGTGCTGCCACCAGATAAAGAAGGCAGTTTTCAAGCCTTGTTTTGGTTTTAGGAAATCTGAACGTTACCTTACAGCCAAGAACTGCTATTATAAGAAAAACGGAATTAACTGAGAAGTCAAAGTTAAACCTAGTTAAACGTTTTTTGTATTTAAAAATATATTCAGAATATTTTTTACTCAATTTATTTCTGTCATAGATTGCTGGTGGCACTGAAATGTTCAACGGGGCACTAAAGTGTTTTACATTAGAATGTTTCTCAAGTTTTTCCTAAATGTTGGTTATTTTTTTGAGTTTTTTAATAAAACTAATGTCTTGGCATTCTTCTGGCATTCAACAGCTGTACAGTTTACATTATTTGACACAAATCATGTTGTTTGATTAATGTCTAAAGCACTCCCGCCATCTGTGGCGCATTCAAGAGCGTACTAAATGGGCATTTTTGAACGCACTGTTCACACTGGACGGTCGCTTCCCGATTCTGGCAAATGTCCGCCACCTACAGTTGAAGAGGCACGGTGTGAAATGTTAGAGTGGTGCAAATCTTGGGAATCTTGCTCCAGACTTTTTGTTTCAATTCCGATATATGAAAGACTTGATGTCATAAAATTCCAGACCTACAAGAACCACAATTGTTAATTACTCTGTCATGATCAATTTACAAACAGTTGGCATTTCCATGAAGTAAAAGGGATGCCATCTCTTCCTCACTACCTCATTGGTCAAAGTTCAATTGGTTCATTTATCAACGCATTTTTAATGGCTGCGCGTTTGGTACTTAGAGTTCAAAGACGGACTTGAAAACCTGCGTAGTGACGCATGAATGCAAGACTTTTGAATTCAGAAGCCCGAAACACAAGTTAAGATAGACTTTTCATTGTAAGTGGTCGTTAAGAGCCCGATGTGAAGCTAGCATTAGTCTTTCTTTCAATAAAAGAACCCTCTCCAAAGAGGACCTAAGATCTGAAACATAATTCAAATTCCAGTCATTTTTTTTTCTGTAGTAAGTAAAACTGTACTTACAGATTAAAGGTCATATACAATGCTTTTCTAAGCCCTTCAGAGTAAACTATATATGCTATAAATTACCTTTCAACACATTAAAGAACATTTTTAATGAAATATGAGTTCTTTTCGCAGCTCATTTTCCTAGACAGAAGTAAGATGACTCAATTTCTGAGGCACCACCTTTCTCTCTGTGTGGGTGCCGCCCATTTCATGACGTCAACCTAGAGCCGGCCTCGTTTCACCCACGAAAACAATATCTTCAATTTTTTAAAGGTGGATGTGCACATCGTGCAAATAAAAGGAAAAGATGTTGCTGATTACTGCAAGCTTTGTGGAGAAAGTGGGTGTGTGTGTCAGCCTAGGGGCGGAGCTGGCAGTGCAGACTCTTCCGGATGTTCCTCACTTTCGTACATCAATGAAAACCTGCTCCTTTTTGTGGATTGGGAAAAGGAGCTTAAAATCTCAAAAAGTTCATTTTGCATGGTACAGGCCTTTCAAAATAAATACAGTGCCTTTTAAATCAATTTTTTTTTCACTTAAGACAACAATATTAGATGTTAAAATCAGTGCCTTTCAAAGAGTAACTTATCTTTTTAATCTCTTGATTTATATTAATGCAAATATGCATTAAATCACTTGCAGCATCAACCTGAAATTTAAACATCAAGAGGGTAAATAAATTCCTCATTAGCTCCTTGGTGCCTAAATGTTGCTTGAAGCTTTAACATACAATCATTGCTTTAAAACTCCTTGTATTGAATGCTGTAGATCTTTAAGAGTTACCAAAACAATTTTAAATACACAACATAGTCATAATAATTACATAATAAAGTATGTATATACTATGCTATAGTCTATTTCCACGCTCCACAAAACTTGGCAGTGATCACAACTGATGCAAAGCACCATGAACGTGGTGTATAATGATCAAAGAAAATGAGCATGAAGTGTAAAACTTATGCAAACATGAGGCAATGCTATTAAACCCATTTAGCCCCAAACAAGCATGTACCATGTGATCCAGTGAAACCTTCGTTCAGCTGTGCTGCATCTTCTGTGGTGCATAATCTTCTCATACACTACCAGTTCAAAACACAATGCTGTGTGGTGAACTCCTTCTTGATTTAGTCTGAATTGTTTTATGTTTTGTGTTCAGGTTTGCCTAATAGTTTGGCTCTGTTCCTGTTTGGAAATCTTCCAGGTTGAAATCAGTAATCGATATATATATTTTTTTTATCATTCAGTGTTAAAACTGTGGTTCATCACCCTTTTTTTGTACATATATTGTTTTATTCTATTCACGTTTTGTTATTATCTGTGGAGACTTGATGTATGCTCCATAGACACATCAGTGCACAAAATTAGTATTTTGTGCACACAAGAGAGCATTATGTGCACACAAATTAGCATTTTCTTTGCACAAGTTAGCATTTTGTGCGTACAACATCCTAGCTTGTGGGAACTGACTGAAAGATACACCGCAAAAACTGAATCTTAAGAAAGTCAAGTCAAAAGATCCTTGTCTCAAAAAATGATTTGTTATTTTTTTGTCTTGCAAGAAAAATAATCTTATTAAGAAAATGTTTCAATAGAAAACTAATCCTAGTTTGGCAATACGTGTCTTAATGTCTATAGAATGTTTTTCTCAAAATAAGAATTCTCATTGAGACCCAATTTTAAACCCCAACGGCAGATTTTTTTATTAATGCATTGTCATAAATACAACTGCCACGCCACGATGGGTAGTCATCAGAAGAATCTTCAAGATTAGCTGCCACGCTCATTTTTTTTTGTTTTGAAAAATTGTTGGCATAGTCATGAATGCAGACATTTGCAGTCAGGTGGGGATGACGGCAATACTCATTTGGGCGGCTACATGGTGGTGGTAGCCGGATCACTGGCCAGCAGCAGCATTGATTGAACGATGTGTAAATGTCTCTGGACAGCTGCCGTCCATACCAAGTGCCACCGGCCGCTAGGTGGGGTTAAAGAAGCTGTCTCAATAATGTTGGAGCAGCACTCTGCATTGCTCCCCTCCCAAAAACCTCTTCATGTTCGCCCTTCATGTGCACGTTCTCTACGATGAGTAGTGCAGCAAGCACAATGTTCTGTCTTCTTTGCATTCTTCTTAGCATCAACCGCAATTTATAAATACAGTCTGTGTATGTAAAGTCTGTGAGTCGCTGTGGTGCAATCAATGCCATGATGAGTAATGTGAAGCATCAATGCCGTCTCTCCATTTGGATCCACGGTGGTCGGGTTCGCCAGATTGTCATTTGGTCTTCGCTGGACCCCCAGCCCATGTCAACAGCCCTCATTGTGTGCCAGTGCTGCTACCGTACGATTTCCAACAATCGGATGGTGGCGTTGGGAGGCCAGCACTAGGGAAGGAGTGTGACTGGTGGGTGGGAGTCTGAAATCGGCCAGTCATCAGACGAGTTTGGGGACCGTGGAGACCCTCCTGTCACTCAATTATGGCGTCGCTGTCTTCCTGCCACCCGCCTGTCACTGGACTGCCACCACACTGCCTCCAAACGTGCCCGAGCTGAACCAATGACTGTTGTCAAAAAATTGACCAGTTGCCATAATATTGTATGTTTTTCTTGAAACCTCTGAGGCCACCGCGTGGCGTATGAAAATGTGACTGCTGCCTTCCCGTGTGGCCACATGCTGAATTTGCAGAAAAACTTGCATTTAGGTTGTAGTACCGTGGCATTTGGGGCTATGCAACCATAGTCTTAAATAACTTTTTCTATTTGAAGACTGTTTCTGCACTGTAGGTTTTAAACTGAGTGTTGATGTTTAGTGGAAACAAACCTTTCAGTGAGTTGGGCAACAGCTGGATGTTAAAAGAGTTCATACAAAGGAGCTTAAATATTAGGTAAAAATCTGTGAAAACACAGGAAAGCTGGGAAGCAGTCTTATTTAGGTTATGGAAGATCATCCATGTCTGAGTCCAAGCCACAGCCCGAAGAAGAAGGAAGCTATAGACAGACGGTGTTTTCGTGAGGGGAGGGATGGGTACTGGGACTGCGGGTGCAGAGCAGAGAACATTCCAGGAAACTCAGAGGCATAATCTTCTTATCCATGGCAGATTGGTTCAATGTGTGATGAGCACATTCATGTGCATGTATGTGCGGAGAGGAGAGAGTGCGAGAGGTTCAGCTTTGCTCCTTCACATTCTCCAACTGTTTTACAACTTCACTTCCTCCCCTCTAGTTCTGTTCTTTCATGATACAGCAAAAAAAAACCTGCAAGTCCAACCTCTGTATTGGTTTCAGTTATGACCCTGACTAGGAGGCACGACGGGTGCTTTCACACCAGAGATTCCTGTGAGAAAGAGCATTTGGATGGTGAAAAAGCATGAGAGGAGGGGGTAGGGTGATGTGGACAAGATTCTGCTGATTGTTGGAAACTATACCCTCTAATTTCAACTGCAACTCCATAAGACAAAGGCCTCGGGGAGAGAGTGGGATAAGAAAGTATTTCACAGAGTGATAAGACAAAAACAAGAGAGCAAGAGGCAAGGATGAAAGAGAAAGGGAGGATGGACACAGGAGGATAAAACACTAGAATGAGGTTTGGTCTAAATCCAGACAGAGAATGAAAGAAGACGATGGAAAAGGGAAGGGGTTGCCACTGACCAAATGCCACTGTTATTGCTCGTCATGTCCTTTTCTTCGACCAACTTGATCTCTCATGGACTCACACACCTCAGTTTTTCCACGCAATGCATGCACACTCTTAATCTTAACATCTTAGTAAACCACCATTTGCCCTCCTGGTCCATGTGTATCCTCTCACCTCTCTTTTCGATCCCAGTTTCCCCTCTCCCCCTTGATAGTCTTACTCACAGACCGTGACTATCTCTCACAGTCAGAGGCGCTGTGGATTAGAGAGAAAACCAAAAGCAATCAGCCAGCGCCTCCTGCTGTAGAGGCAATGAAACTCGGCTCTGCTGCATCCTTGAAAACCAAAGCAAGGACATTTCTAGAATCAATAATTGGCTCATGCCTTGGTTTCCCCCCATTGCTTTTACAATCCAATGCCTGTGCATGTCTAGCATCCAAAGAGTCCAAACATAAAAAAGAGGGGGACAAGAAGGAAAGAACTATCCGAAATGTCATCAGATTCTTTAAACCTTTTTTTTGTTTAAGATAATTTTTAATAAAAAGATAAGATGGACTCACTCAAAGGAACTGGTGTTACCTAATGCTGAATATGACCAACATTTACAACGATACTGTCACTGTTCTATTTGGACATGCACTTTATTAAGTGTAACTGTATGTTATTGCATTTATTAAAGTGCCTTCAGAACAATACTTGTGTAATAGAACGGACAATTAGGAAGCAGTGTAACAAAACCTAATCCCTTCTGATTTATGCAAAGAGAAAAGAAATTTGTTTAAAGAAAAAAAAAGAAATATGGTCTAAAGCTCAGTGTGGATAATATTGTAAGATGATTACAGTAGCCATTTAACTCAGAATGGTTTTCACTATATGCATAAAGTCACTTGCAATTTTTGACACACTTATGAAACTAGGGCACGGAAACATATTGTACTCTCTGCATTTCACAGTTCTGAATGTTCAAGTCATTCTCCTCAGAGCTAGATAGTCAGCTCCCGGTGTTTCCCAGCAGGGCCAATGCTGAGAACCTTCCTTCTAATGTTTAAAAGGCTCTGAGACCTGAGGACTGGTCTTTAGAGCTATATCATTTTGAAATGTGTCACATATTCTCTGGAAAGCTTGAATATTCTCTGAGATTGTCGTTGATTTTCTGGTGCTCCTTTTGTTTCATTGCAGTGTTGTTCTTGGGGCGCTCTGTTATTCGTCAGGATCAGTTGAAGTGAATAGCATAAGCTGGTACAAAAGTAATTCAGCGTGGGGAGAGTGTTTTAGGGGAATCAGAGAATGAGAGACTGAGAGGGGCCTTGGCAAAGCTACAGTGTTTCACTGCAGAGATTTTAAATCCTTTAACATGATTTCCCTCATCCTATTAAATGCGTACTTACAGAGAGGCAGTCAGTGAAAGTGCTCCATACAGGAGTGAGGAGGACTGCATGAGAAGGAGTGAAAGTAAGAGGACGAGAGATTTAATGGATGTTAAATGTGAGAAAGAACATGTTATATGTGTCCTATCAGTCTGTTGAATCAAGCATTTTTCTCCTGCCAAAATAATATTCCATGCTCTAGACAGCAGACAGAAAGGCAGGCAGGCATATGAATGTATGCATCCATCATGCATCCATCATTTATGAATGTATGCATCCACCATACATTCATCATACATGAATGTATACACCCATCATGCAGCCATCATGTATGTAAGTCTGCATCCATCATGTATGAATGTATGCATCCATCATGTATGAATGTATGCATCCATCATGTATGAATGTATGCATCCATCATGTATGAATGTATGCATCCATCATGCATTTATCATGTTTGTATGTATGCATCCATCATGCATCAATCATGTATGCATCCATCATGCATTTATCATTTTTGTATGTATGCATCCATCATGCATCCATCATGTATTAATGTATGCATCCATCATGCATCATTTATGAATGTATGCATCCATCATACATTCATCATACATGAATGTATGCATCCATCATGCAGCCATCATGTATGTAAGTCTGCATCCATCATGTATGAATGTATGCATCCATCATGCATTTATCATGTTTGTATGTATGCATCCATCATGCATCAATCATGTATGCATCCATCATGCATTTATCATTTTTGTATGTATGCATCCATCATACATCCATCATGTATTAATGTATGCATCCATCATGCATCCATCATGTATGAATGTATGCATCCATCGTGCACCCATCCTGTATGTACGTAAGCATCCATCCATCATGTATAAATGCAGGCATCCATGTATGTATAAATGCATATGGAATCATCATCCATCCATCCATCCATCCATCCATCCATCCATTTCTTGGATCGTTCTATATAATCTCATGGCTGCCTTGGGTGCTGGATCCTGATTGGTCCTTTTTTGCCATTTGCTCGGCCTCCAGTTGTCACACTTGTCCTTGATGGGGATGTTGACCATTGCCTATACCAGGGTCCTCTGGTCAACCCTGCTGGACCTCCCACAGGGTCGACCAGAGGAATACCCCTGTACACCCCTGAGGTTTCATTTTTTCCGGAGTTTTTCCTTACGGAGGGTCTAAGCAAGGGCAGGGATGCCCAGTTTAGTTTAGTCTGTTTAGTTAGTACAGTTTAGAATTTTTCTATTGAATTCTATGTATTCATGGTCCTTTTGATTTTCTGTTTACTTTACAAGATGACCTTCACCACCAGTTCCTGACAGAACGACTTGACCACTATAGACTCAGCAGGAAAATTTCTGCTGGTGTGGCTCTCTCGTCACTGCAGTTCATGCCATGCCACGTCGTGGCAGTAAAGACGAAGCATTTTCTTGCAGCATTGTCCTGTCCCAGAGAAGGATCAATGAGGCAGCTCCCCTTTATGTTCCCTGTCTCTGAGGATGTTTGCTGTTTAACCCTCATTGTCATGTTTTGTGTCCCAAAATACGACTACTGAGCCTGCTCCCCTTTATGTTTCCTGTCTCTGATGATGGTCGCTGTTCATTCCCCTTTGTCATGTCTCCTCTTCCAGATGAGAGTCAATGAGACTGCTCCTCTTCATCTTCCCTGTCTCTAAGGATGGTCGCCATTCAACCCTCTTGGTCATGTTTCCTGTCCGAAAATATGACCACCTGTTTCTACCACATTGTTCCCTGCCTCTGAGGATGCTTGCCATCATTCCCCTTTGTCATGTTTCCTTGTCCCAGAGGAGGGTCAAGTGGACTGCTCCCCTTTATGTGTCCTTTGGGAGAGTCATTGGGACTGCTCCTCTTCCTGCCTGTTCATGGGGAAGAACTTGTCATGACGTCGTAGACGTAGCAGACCCAGATGCTGGAACCCGGAAGTAACTCGCAACAAGGAAGTGCTTGAAATTTGTTTATTTTACCAGAGTAGAATAAGGTTACTAGTTGACTGTGATAATAAGTTCCTTCGAGAAGTGAATCTGAAGTCCTTAGAGCTGATGTCGCTGAAGACAGCGGAGCCAGAGAGAGGAGACGCGAGGACGCGTCGGACCGTGGAACCCGAGGGAGCGAGGCGTAGGCGCTGTGGACAGCGTGACCAGCTTGAGGCGAAGCGTGGATGGCATGACCAGCTTGAGGCGAGGCGTGGACGCCGAGGACGGCGTAATCAGCGTTGAGCGAGGAACCAGCGTGACCAATGGATGAAACCTGAAGATGAGTACAAGACGAGGTAAGTAGCATGAACTTGATAACTAGAGCGAAGACTAAGGCCGCATTTACACTGCATGGTTCAAGTGACCCAATTCCGATTTTTTCATCTCATGTGTCACAGATCGGATATGACCGGTGACCGTGTAAGCAGGACAAAAGCGCATGGATTCCTTTTTTCTCAGATCGGATACAGGCCTCACTCATATGTGGAAATAAATCGGAAACGAATTGGATACGTGCATTTGCGTGTGCCATGTAAGCAGACAAATCGGATATTCCCCATTAAATGGGAGTCGTACGTCAGTGACATCAACTCAGGACACCACCAACTGAGATCACATGACTTATTAAGGTGCTTTTGTGCGCTGATTTTGCTGTCAGAGTGTTACCTTTTAGCCTCAGCCTTCAGACCATAGTCGGAAACCACTGTTATTCCCGGTCCGGTCAGGACGCAAACAGTAACTTATGAAGCGGAACACCATTGCTCTGGAACAGGCTAGAAGCTGTTTATTTCTTTGCGGAGTGTGGGCGTGTATGTGATGGCGACCGCGCGTGCTGTGTGTGTGTGAGTGTGTGTGTGTAAGGGGAGGAGAGGGGCGGGGTGTGAGCGGGGAGCGGGAGAGTGTCGGAGAACCGTAATAAAAAGAAGGTGTCTCCCCAAAACATTGTTTTGGAGTCTTTCTTAACCCACTCTGTGCAAGGTTCAACACTTGGATCAAACTGTTAGTACAGCACAGTGTCTGCAAACACTTCCTCATTCAAAACTCAGAGAGAGCACATAAGACGGCCGAGCAGCCCTCCTATTTACTCCCCCGTGCATCCCCTCAGGAGCGCCCAAGGCAACGCCTCCTTCCGTCGCTGGGTTGCCTCCATGACAACCGCAGTCACAAAAGTCTGAAGGAGGTCCGAGGAAGGCAGAAATACTGCTACGTAGTCCTCAGAACGTCTACGTTTGATAGTTTCAGCATTGTATAGTGTAAATGCAAAAATCGGATACGGGTCACTTTCAAAAGATGATGTAAGCGGGTCGTCAAAAAAATCGGATATAGTCAGAAAATCGGATATGGGCATCAAGACCTGCAGTGTAAATGCGGCCTAAAAGACCAGGCGTAAGCACTTGAGTGAGTATAACAAACTGGCTCTGGATACTGGTGAGAAGCTCCCTTATGAAGACCGGCAGGATGATGAGGGTCAGCTGGTTCCAATCAGCAGAGTGGTGAGAGCTGTGGGAGGGGGAGGTGAACTGACAGGCACCGTGACAGAACTTCCTGATGCACTGTAACTTGTGCATTGTACCAAGTCCTTAACTCTGGTTTAGTGTTATAGTGCAGCTTTGTGTTTATTGCTTTGCCATAGTTTAGTGTACCAACATCAGGGAGTGACACATAAAATAGCAACTGGAGAAAAATGAGCAACTCACCATGACAGGTGACAATGTTTTATGACTAGAATTTAAAGTTGACAATAATATAAATTAACACTTACTAAAAACAAACAGAAAAAGCCTTAATGCCTTAATACTGAACAAGAAAAAGACCAAGCAAACCATGGATTTGTGTCGGATAAGTTTTTCAAATTAAAGACCAGACAGTTGAAGTGTCCCATTTTAACATGTCTAACCCTACATTATCTCCTTTAATAACTTTTACAATCAGTGGTGTAAATTTAACCAGACATAACTGTATTTTGACCCAAATATGCAGTTTAATACTTTGCCCACTACGAACAATGTCATTCTCAGGAGAAAAAACCCATTCCTTGCTCTGACTTACAAAGGTGCATTATCCATAAAGATTTCCCCCTACACAGTAAATGTTTTGCATATACTACAGAAGTATAGGGTCCCTGATATAGATAGCAACCATGTGCATTTGCGTACATTCCATCTTCATGTTTAGTAACCATTTAGTGACCATTTTGCATTCCAAGAAATGTGTTGATAGTTTCTGTTTTCATACAGAACATTTCATACAGATAACTGATCAGACACAGACAGCATCACTTTCTGTCTGGGGCGATAATACCAGGTAAAAATATCAGTCTTGGGTCTGCAAGTCTAGATAAAATAATTCCATCTCGATGTATTATTCTAAGACATTTAAAAAAGGAGGTGGATCCTAATATTATCTTGTGATTTATTGATTTTCCAAAATGTTTCTGTCACTAAAGACTTACGTCTGTGGCTAAGAAGACAGTCTTTTAGGTAAACGTTAATTGGAGTTTTTATAGTTAATCTTGTGGTTTTACGTTTTAACTTTACTTTTTTTGACATTATAAAGGTAAAAAATTTGTCTTTTCAGCAAAAATGCTGCAAAAATAAACAGTGGTTTTTACTTTGTACTCAAACACAAAGAGTACAAAGTACTCACCTTTATAATACGAATTTATACAGAAAGCAAAACCTAAAATATTACTCTATTGTTTATGTAGAGAAATAAAATGTATAAGAACTCCATCTGCTCCTGATTCAATGCCATCTGAATAGAGAAATATTCCTAAATAAATATTTTCTTAAATTATTTTATACATGTCCTCTATTATGAGAAAAATGCTACAACAATGTGTTAAAAACACCAAAAAAGTGATTTTCATTGGAATGGGCATTTATGAAAAAGAATGTATAATTCTCAGTGTACTTGCTATTACACTAGAAATGAAAAGTTTACTTTTTACACAAAACAACAACATTTTATCAACAGGAAATAGACTTCCTGTCTAATGCTTTTGCCAGAAAAACAACCAAATTGCACTTCAGTGACGTATTGTGGTGTTTGGTCAAAAAGTGAGGCTTTTGTTAAATAAAAATGAGTGAATCTGTCAGAGCAAAAAAAGAAAAGAAAAAAAAACTGATTAGAAAAATTGAGTCAAAATGTCAAAAAATATAATGTAGTTGAAGTGTCTTTATCATTTTTTTTATTCAATTTCTCTTTTTAGAACCTAAATTATTTTTACAGTATATTGTCAAAAAGGTAAATCTTTAACATGTAGAAGCTTTGGTTAAGGTTTCCATAAATATTGATAGGAATTGATTCCAATTTCTTTCATTCTGCTTGTTTCTGTTTCTATCTCTCTCGTCACTTTATTCATTTTCTTGGATCTCCTCCATCAGCACTTCTTCTATCATGATTAAAATTACAGACTATTGTAAAATCCATACTCTCTTCATTTACCTGCAAGATAAGATTGATCCACACCATTCCACAAAGATTGCATGCATTTTTATAGCTGGATTTGAAATTGAAATTAAAGTCGATAAGAATGGAGATTGTGAGGTCTCTGAGAACTGATTGATGCTTCTATAGCAGCTTGTTTAGTCCATAGAAATGCAGCAACAACATATATCCAGCAGAGTGAGCTATTTTCCAACAACTCGGCGTACACAATGGTTTGGAAACGGAGCTGCAGCACACAAAAAACAATGTGGTGATCGCACCATAGTCAGATTTTTGTTGCGACTTTCTCATATATCGATATCATTCTCACATAATACTGCTAAAATCCAGATCATCCTGTTTCTGAGATTTTATGACATATTTCTCATCAGGTTGATCCCTAATGCTGCCATCAGAGTTCTTACTGTTTCCTATTTTGGGTTTCTAAATGATGTTATTTAGGGATGGCCGTTGGAAAGACGTATGGGAAGAGCGGTCACCCTTTAACCGAAAGATTGCAGGTTTGACCCTTTGGGCAGGACACTGAACCCTGCATTGCTCCCAGTGGCCTGGTTAGCAGCTTGAATGTTCAGATCTCCAACCATCAGTCTGCGAATGTATGTGTGCAAATGAGAGTGTGACTGTGAAGTACTTTAGGCCTTGAAGAAGGTAAGAAAGCACTATGCTGTGTAAGTACATGTCATTTACAATTTTCAAAAGGCCATTGACAAAATACCAATTGGTTTTTCTTGCATTCTTGAGCAGCACCTAGTCGTGGCCTTGTGTTTCGGCATTTCAAGTTCATTACAAACTTCAACATAAAAACTGTGGCTCAAAAACAGCTACTTGCGACTCTGCCTTCTGCTTGTCTATATAAGAGGACGTGGCATCTACTCAAACAACCTTAGTTTTTGTTGCGCATACTGCATGGATGAATGTTGGTCATACGTGAATATATGTAGAAAAAGTGAAAAAAGTTGTCGTATTTAGGTGAAATTTTCACAGATGAATGAAACCGCGTAAGACGTATGAATAAACCACATAAAGAACACGTAAAACAAAGCAGGACATGAACCATGCGTGATTATTGCGCTGTTTATGTGCAATTCCTCAGTGAAATGTGCATCAATTGCAAAATTTTATCATGATATGTGCGATTGATATGCAATATAAAAGTTAAACATCGGTGGTACATGCGTGAAAAGGCTGTTACAGATACGTGGAAAGGTCGTGGAAAGCCACAACTCAGTGTATGCATCCTGCAAAAATCATGCACAATTGCATAAGATGTATATAATGATAATGTACAAACAACGTCAATTTAGCATAAACTGTGTAATTCTCAACTAACCAAAAATTTAGAATAGCTGAAAACCGAATTCAGGTAAACCTGTCAGCAAAAACCTTCAACGGACGTCGACGAATGACAAACGCAAAAAACACTTCAGACAGACAACTCATGCAGTAAAGAAGATTTATTCCATATTTCTTCTAGTTTGGCATAAGGCTCCGTTCAGATACATAAAACAAAGATCTCCATAGAAAACTTTGGATATTAAACTACCCCTCACAGGTGGAAGCCTGAGAGGAGGGTGGGGTGACAAATGCAGAGCTCGCGGAAATGGAAGAAGAGGATTGGACCGCACCTAGAACTTAAGTAGGACGCTGAACAGGTGAGTTGATTAGACTGAAACGCCCACAGGGAGGAGTAACCAGGTAAACGCACTGCTCGAGTTGCCTGCCTGAAATACTCCCAAGGTCGTTCACTTATGAATTACATATGTCACACATGGAAAGACTGACATTTCCGACATGGAAAATGTGTAAAATGTTCATAGTGTGACATGGCCTTAACAAGCAAACATCTGAATGCAAGTCAGTTCAGCATTTATTTCAGCTAACAGAATGCTCATGGTTCGCCCACGGAAGTCTCAATCTCGTGCTGCAATCCTGGAAAAAAATAACACACTGCCTCCCACTCATTGAGATTTTTTCAGACATCCAGTCTGGTCAGACTCTTCTTTGTTGTTGCTCCCAGTGATAGTCAGCAAGCGCATCATGCTTCTGCAGCTGTTGTGCTGAAAACCTTGATGCCTATTCTTAGTCCATGTTATGTCAGTGCTAACTTTAACAAGATTTCTCAGCGCTCCCATCCTCAGGACAACCTTTAGGAACAGGTTTGTTTTCTACAGCGAGAACTTATAACTTTCCCTCCATCGCTTGAAAGCTTTTCTGACATGAAGGCTAAAAACAAGCTGCTTTCTTTGATCAGTTTGACCAAATGTCTTTTCTTTGACTGGAGTTACACCTTTATTCTTCATTGCAAAGCGGTATTCTTTAGACAACTGTTTTTTTTTGTTTTGTTTTTTTTTAATTATCCTGGCTGTAGTTTATAGGTGGAGCGGTCAGCCTTTACAGATCGTAAGTTTGGTGTGTTGAAGTGTCCTTGGGTGAAACACTGAACCCCATGTTGCTCCTGGGGGTAATAGGTTTGTGCCAGTGTTTGGCAGTGAAGCTGCCATCAGTATGTGACTGTAAAGCACCTTGGGTCTTCAGGGACGGTAGAAAGAGGCTATATAAGTAAACACCTTAGTGAACAGAGAAAAGCTATTTAACTTCTTCAGACCCAGTGTCCAGGTGCATCACATCACATTTTGGGTCACATTACCGCAATAGTTAATTCTGCTTAACTAGGGCCCTGTGACTACTTGTATAAAGGGTTAGTTCCACTATACTTAAGAGGTTAAAGTGACAGGATTTTCTAACAAAGCAATGTTAAATACCTTGCATTTTATGTTATTGACAAAATCAAAAATGGCAGCTCTCTCAACTCACCGCGAAAAGGCCCAGTTCAAATCCCAGCTGGGATCTTTGCATGTTTTTCCTGTGCATGTGTAGGTTTTCCACTCTCCGCCTTCCTCCCACAGTCCATAAGCATGATTCATGGGTTAATTAGTGACCCTAAATTGTCGCTATACGTATAATTGTGAGTTTGTGGCCTGTTGAGGGTGTACCCCGTCTTCGCCCAACAGTGGCTAGGTAGGCTCCAGTAATCTCGTCAAGGGATTCAATGGGTTCAGAAGATGGATATAACTTCCTAAAAGAGATTTACATTTCCAAAGAAACTTAAAAATTAAAGCTTTAAAACATCTAATTAATGTTTTTAACAATGTGGAAAAAAAATAAATAAAAAACTATATGCAGGGTTTTAAATTGTCTACTAGCCAAACATTTTTCTACATAATTTATGTATTATGAATTTAAGTTAAGTTAATAAATATATGTCATGCTTGAAATATGCTACAACAATTTAATTTCCCTATGGGATTAGTAAAATTAATCTTAATCTTAATTTGAAAGCAAAACAGGTATTCCCTTTCTTTCTAAAGTTTCAGTTGATAATTATTCTCTCACGAAAACTAAAAAATAATAAATAAACATGTAGCCTTATGTCAGGTTTTATATTTATGCTCATTTATATACAACTTGAACATTTTTTAAGAAATTAAAACTAATGAAAAAGAATTAACACTAAAAAGTCATGGTTGAGAGTTTGACCCCCCTGTCAGAGATGATGCCTCACTTGGCAAAGCATCTAGTGAAACTGTTTTTCTACTCGTCAAATTGAAGTTTGATCTGCATTTGGCAGGTGGGCAGGTGTTAATTTAGAGCCCTGACTACATGTTTGCTTTCTCTATTTAAGATTTCTGATTGTAGATTACTTTTTTTCACATGGAGATTAGCCGCACTCCAGTTTAAGAGCACTTTCTAATGGCTAATATGGCAAATGACTGACCAATTAAAAACTTAAGAGCAGAAGAAAAGAGCAAATTAAAACAGAGTTTCAGTGCAAAGTAAATGTCACACAAGTCAGATATGTTTTTGTTCATTTCATATCATTCATAATGAAAACCTGAGAAACTGTAATTCCCTGCACAGGTTCTCTAGATCATCAACCACAAGATGGAGAAGAGAATGACTTGGAGGATCTGGGTAGATGTTTTGCACCCCTGCTCTGATCAGCTGGAGCTTCTAACCTTTGGGCTGAGATACAAGGTTCCTCCGCAAAAAGGGAATTTTTAAAAGGTATTTGATCCTAAATGTCATCGGCACAATTTTTCTTAGATTAAAGAAACTGTCAAAGAAACATGTTTTTCTTTACTAAAACAGCTTTTAATGATGGTGTAAAACAAAGATCAAATCCACTCTTTTCTATTCATCTTTGTCTTGTGACACAATTTCAGAATGGCAGAGCAGAAAAGAAAATATATGTTTTCTTATGACAGGTTTACATATTTGGCCTTATTTTCAAGGATTTAAATGTGTAACAGAAATCTGTCTGCATTTTGTTTTTATTTGTGACACTCAATGATCATATTTTTGTAAACGAGAAATGTTTGACATTTTTTGTTTAATTCATAGAATAGAATAGAATAGAATAGAATAGAATAGAATAGAATAGAATAGAATAGAATAGAATAGAATAGAATAGAACTTCACTGATCCCACGAGGGGGAAACTACCTTGTTACCAGGGCTCTAATAACAGATAGATAATAAATAAAAACTAAAATAACACTTTATTACTAATAAAAATGTGTTGATTTGCTGCATTAAAAACATAAAATGAGCTTACATTGACTTTAATATCCTCCTGCTGATGATCGGAATGTTCAAATGTTAACTGATGAGCACAAATGTTTGCACTTGCAAATGCAAACATCATTTTTTTTAACTAATCTATTTATTTGTTTCCATTTCCCTCCACATATCCTGTCAAACACATCTCTCCTCAAGCCCTTCTTTTCCCTGCTTAAAAAAATAGTTGTTGGTCACGCACCAAGTTTGTTTTTGTGTTTTATGAAGACTTTGTGTTTTCCAGATCTCTTTCCAGATGAAATTAGGCCTTGAGGTGGATCTAAGTCTAAAGTTAACTTCATCAGATCTCTAAACTGGCTCCATTCAACAAAAAAATGCCTTCATTTACTCTGAACTCTCTCAGTGTATATCTCTATACTTTCCTTTTGTAACTTGGACAAATCCTCTATTGTATTAAAAAAAGGTTTGTGCTAACAAGATGAGCTTCCCCATTGATCAAACTGTGATTTTTTAACACAGGCTGTAACTGCATTTACTGCTTGAATGTTCCTTTTTAGTCCCTTTCATTTTGTGTTTATGCAGAATTTTTTTTTTATCCTTGTCCATCAAAGATGAATTAAATGTGAAATCTGTGTCAAATAAACCACATAGAATGAAAACAGAAATTAGTTTGGACATATTTCTTTAATGTTACAGCTTTGGTCACATTAGTTTTATTTTTTCATTCTGTGTTTTGTGTACTTTTTTTTATGTGTTGGAGTGGAACCTTACTATTTGTGTGGATCTATGTGTCACTGTGTTGATTATTTTCAGTTGTGGGGTTGAGGTGGTAAAAGCAGTCTTTAAAATTACCATGTGGACGTCCAGTCCTTCAAAGGGGAGTTCTGCTGCAACCTGTCTTCAGCACCAACACTTGTCTCCACGTTGTGATGCCTGGAAATGTGCTGCTGTTCAGGTAAATGTGTGGCTTTTTGTTTACGGTGGTGTTTAGTGTTCAGGTTCTTGTTGTGTTCATTGTATTTAAAGTCATCTGGATGGATTGATAGATCTTTTTTTGTTGTTGTCACTCGTACAATGATATTTTAAAAAGTGCTTTGTGATCGATTCAATGTTCATATTATGATTTAACATGAAAAAAATTACGACGAAATAAATAAAAAGTCCATTATTCGGTCCCTGAAAACAAGAAAATATAACCAATACATTTGTGGCTATAGATAAAAAGTGCATGTCTTTAAAAAAACAGGACACACAATTAAAATAGTTAAAAACAGAAAAAAATATATAGAAGAAAACACCACAGTACAATGACCACACCAGTAAGGGTGGACTACCATGTTGTTTTCTCCTGTTAGTATATCTAAATTTTTATTTTTTTAATTTTTCAATTATTGGACTTGTGCTTCTATTTTTGGGTAAAAAATGTGTGGATTTCCAATGTTTTGTTTGTTGCTTTGGCATTTTTGCTTCACTTTCTTAAGTTATTGTTGTTGTTTATTCATTTGTGTTGTGGGGTTAAAGTTGGGGCAAGTCTAAGCTAGGTCCCAGAGACAGACAAAAGGGCATGACAGTAAATGAACTACTAACCATGGTCTACTACTATGATCGTTATGAATTTCTGCCTGTGACGGATCATCATGGACACCCCACAGAAATGCACTCCTGTCTGAGAGATGGATAAGCTGAGCAGTCTCATCCCACCCTGTTCATTCACCTCCACCAAATCAAAAAAATTCAAATTCAAATACTCACCCAGGCACTTACCTTACATTAGAGAAGAATGTCAAGCTTACCACTTTACTCTCTGACACAAAACACACCACATTAGATCCACAATAGATAATTATTTCCTATGGAATCACGTTTACAAACCCCTTCGGCATTGCGTGTTCAGTCGGCTTTCAATGTTCAGTCTATTCAAATACACGTTTTGGTTGTCCACATTCCAAACTGTCACGTTTTCGCGTTGCTACGCAAGTTTCTGCAACTGTTTAACTAGGTCGAACTTTGACTTTGAACTTTGTAGTGATATATGGATGTTGTCCTTTTTAATTCACAGAAGTGCCAACTGTTTGAAAATTGAGGAGGAGAGATTAATCGGTGCAGTTTGCAGAATTATTTGACATCAGGGTGTATTAAGCCTGGAAAAATAATTTGTTCTGGACCGAGTCCGCTTGATTTGGTCTGGATCGAGTCCTGAACCTTGCGATCGGTCTGAGTTAATACTGCCGTCAAGGGGATTTTTCCGTTCCAGAACAAAGCTTGTAAACAAAACCATGTGACTAAAAATCTCTTCAATAATTGGCTAGGAACTACAAAAGTGGGACAAAGCAACTAGAGGCAGAAGTTATGGAAGTCCTGCAGTTTGCAATCCTCATTGGGATAGTTCACTAATTCTAACTTTATATTTCACTAACCAATTTTGAACGTCTGTATCAACGTGAGATACAACACTTTTCACTGCTGCTTTGGAAGCATGCAGGGCAGTTACTGGCAAGAAGACGGCTAAGAAGGTACGGTGATAATTGTTTATGACATATAGATTGTTGGGAAAACAGGTAGAAGCAATGTGTGTGAAGTTAAAAGTTCTTGGATGAGCCTGCATTCATCCGACCATAATTCAGTGAGTTGCTGCGTCTCATAAATGTGGTGTGATTACATTGTTTATAAAAAAAACTCTGTTAAGGAAGGTACAACATAGCAGTTAGGATGACGTCACAGCAGCGCGTGCCGTGTAATGCGACACATGATAAGCATGTAACAAGCGTTTTCAGCAGTGTTTCAAAAAAGCATTCTAACAAATAAACAGTTGGACTCTTTTTTTTATTTTTTATTTTATAAAATTGCTGCTTTATTTTTGTACACTGTTTATTTTTGTATCACATGACCACCGGCTACAGTGGCTGTGTAGGTCCAGTTTTTCTGCTCCAAGGATGGATTGTATTCAGACTGAGGAGTCTCAGAGCGAACCTAAGCTCAGTCCGATTGGAAACGAACCGAAACCACCTCCAAAGATGGGTCAGAGAGTGGTTCTTGGTTCCGAACCAGGGTCTGCTTAAATGTATTCAGACCAAATTTGTCCAGTCTGAATACAACCGAAGTCTTTTATATATCGGAATAGCGCTGTGAAAGATAAACCTGGAAAAAGATGCAGGAGATTTGCACCATTTTTGACCTTTTGCGCTAAGCCTCTTCCAACTCAAAGTATTGGACTTATGCTAAACAATTTCAAAAGAAACAGAAGAAGCCCCTCCCTGCTCATTCAGTGTGAACACCGTGGACTAAACGCACATCACATGCCCAGCATGTTTGTAACTTCAGAGAGTGAAAATAAAACTCTTTTGACATCAAAAGTTTTCATTCCAGGAAACAATGTTTCCTGTTAGACCTGTTGATCAAAACTGTTTTGTGTTATTTTTTTATTTTGTAAATCTGAAATGAGGGTTTATACTATAACTCTATTTATTTGAAAATGTAATGTTATTTTGTTGAAACAGGCAAGGAAATTTTAGCCTAAAAGGTATGTTTCAAGGAATTTAATATGCATCACTGCAGAAAAGTCTATTAGTGCGTTATGAATGTTTACACTGTCATCAAGATGGTATCTTCTAACTTTTTTTATCTATATTCTAATCAACTTGATTTATCTATGTTTTGCCATTTTTAGTACAGTATTCAATATTTTTTTTATTATTGGAATAATTAAGGTAAAACATATATTTATTTATTACATTTTCGCAGCAATCGCGTACGAATTTTTTTTTCTTATTTTTGTGCCCCCAAGTGGCCAATTCAGGTAGTAGGTAAAGTAAACACTTGTATCTCTTAAATTTACTGCCAAATAAAATGCTGTTGTACGTAAATCTTTAAAGATTTTTTTTCCCTTCATCATAGCCTGGAAAAAAAAATACAAAAACTGTCCAAAAAAGAACATTTAAATAACAGGCTGTTCCCAGCAGCAGCTGCGTCTGTGCGTCACGAACCCAACCTGTGAGATCTGAAGATCTCACACAGCTGGGCGTCCTATGAGAAGAGACCCAGCCGCACGGAGAGAGGCGTGAGCGGGAGAGCTGTTGGAGCTCACGCCATGGGCTCTTCTTCTTCTTTTTCCTTTCTTCATCCATCCCTCCATCCGTCCAAAAGGCTCCTATAGAATCCCTGCATCAGCCTTCGTTTCATTCGTGCTCCGCTCTGAAAGCATGAGGTGGAAGCGGAAGTGTGTCAGGCTGAGCCCCTCTTCTGCGCTCACAGCATCACACGCCAACTGAATCCAAGAGAGAGCAGCACGCACGCGCGTAGCGGACAGATTGGACACCTGATTCCGAGCGTCTTTGGAGCGCTCTTTTATTTTTTGGAACCCTCCACCTCCTCTCCAAGCCGGTGATTTAAAGGCCCTCACGGTACGACGCGGCAAATAACCCACCTAGGATTATCATGGACTAACGTCAAGGAGAGGACGCACCGACTGACTCCCGCCGCTGCAGCCTTTTTTATTTTTAAATTATTAATTTATTTTTTCATTTTTATTTTTTCGTTTTACGCGATCTAAAAGTCAGTGGGCTGCCGCAGAAGTCAAATATCTGTGGCGAAGGAAAAAAGGAGCTGGGTGTTGTCAAAGAGGAATGAGAGGAGGAGGAGGAGAAGGGGGGGCAGTATGAGGTGTGCTTTTTTTGGAAAAGCCGGAGAAAGACGGAGACCGAGAAGGTGTACTGACGCGCGAGAGCCTGCGACGCGGTGCCCTCTTGAGAAATAACTGCGGTCCGACAAGAAATGGCCTAGTTTAGAGGAGGAAAAAAAAATCCACAGAGGACAGAGAGAAGAATCGTGTTTAGGTGGACGCATCATCATCACCATCATCATCATCACCATCATCTGTCTTCAAGGTAAGCCTCCAATGACAGATGTGTTTTTTTTCTGCCCAGCTGTCAGGAGCGAAAAGTGTGCGCAAAATGTATGCTTTGGTGACTTCGCACTTTGCGCACGTTCCTCCTGTCTTGACGCACCGTAACAGGGGGATGAGATCCAGGCGCCACTTGGTTGCTATAGCACTGCTTTTCTTCCTCTCAGCGAGAAGCTGTCGGTTGGCCTTGCCTGTTGATAAACTGTCACGTCTCAACTTGACCCGTCTACTTTGTGCATCCGGCGTCAGCAGCCGCTGGATATGAGGGGGATTTAATTGATGCTGGCTCCTCCTGTAAATCAGGCTGCTTTTTCTCCTCAGCAAAGCTCTAATTTCCCTGGGCTGAGGTGTAGATTACACTGATTGGGTTTTTTAAATTATTATTATCTGGCTGATTGATGACATATTAATATGTGCTGCAATATAACCAATCGAAAACAGTGTGTGACAGGCCTTGCACTGTAATCAACAAACTCAGGCTTTGGACGATGCAGTCAGGATGGTGAATTAAATGCACACTCTCTGATGATCCAGGGAAGACTCCATTGATATGCAGTGCTGGTTGGTCTGTGCTCGGTTAATGGCAGACAACAGGACCTCTGTTCTGACAGGTCACTGATGAGAAATAGTGTATTTTCATTTTTTAGGAGAGTGAATGTTTCTCCTCTTTCTCAGATGCAGCGCCTCTAGCCATGCTGGAGTGACATTTAAAAATCCATCAGAAAACTAATAAAGTGCTTTTGTTGACTTTCCCAGGATTCTGTATTACTCTAGTTGGCGTGTGGCTTCCAGGCCGCCGCTATGTTTGCTCAGATGTCAAAGTACAGGTCATTTTTGAAGAATCTGACTCCATCTGCCAAAGCCAGAATGTCGTCATGCAATGACATCTGTACTGCAGGTTTCCACGTTCATTTGTAATTCAAAAGAAGACAAAAGTGATCACCAGCATTCTTTGAACGCTGCATCCTATTAAGCTGAAGCAAATGTTGGACAGAGCGCTGTGTCTGTTGGTTTCCAGAGAGGACAAAAAAAAAAGTGGATAAGTGAAGATAAATGGAAAGTAAAATAAAGAATGACTGCTTAATGGATTGGATGACAACACGAGGTGGAGAATTACAATGCAGAACAAAATGTGTCAAATGTGTCTTAATGTTTAATGACGTCGTTGGCAGACGGTGTGCGAGGAAAGCAAGTGTTCAGTGGAATCATTTTCTCATAAAAGCAGAGCTTACTTCATAGATCACCAGTTTTTTTTTCTTTTTTTCCCCAGCATTTGCAATTATCTTCCTCCAATTACCCACTCACTTTTTTTAAGTGTCAATGAACTTGTTTACAGTAATAAGCACAATCAAAACATTTTTTGAGCTCAAATAAATTACCCAGAATCCTTTAAGATTTTACCAGCTACCACTTTCCCTACAAGTCTGTATCCAATGGATGAGAAAAGGTGAAAAATAAAAAATAAAGCTAAAAAACCAACATAAAATAATCACCAAAAGAAACATTTGTGATGATTATGAAAGATCTGGCAAAACAAATAAAAAAAATAGCCTTTGAATCTCTGACTGACAAGATATGACAATATGTTTATTTTAATTTTTTGACTAGAGTTGCTGTGGGGTCTGAAATGTCTCTAAATAGCGACAAAATGACAAGTTAGCAACCCAGCTTGTGAGGTTTAGCTTGCTGCTTTTTCATTGGCTGCTTGTTTATAGTTGTCTGTGTGCAAAGGTTGGAGAGTTTGTCATCTTTGTTTGAGACCTCATGTTCTCTATTTTGTGTATTTGATCTGATTTAAAAACTCAATTGAAACTCCCATCGGACAAGTAGAAACCGAGGAATAATAAAAAAGAAAAAAAAACAGACAGGAGAAACAAAAGGTTTTATTTTAAAATCTAAAATATGTCGCTCTGCTTGGCAGGCAACCAAGCAGCAAACACATTTGAGATAATCCAGTTCAGATCTCTTTAGATTTATTCAAACCTCCTTTTAGCTCTTTTAGTTAATTTAATATTTGAAGACAGATTGCAAGAAAATCTACATCTCTGTATTTGGATAAATAAACATGCAGATGACAGCTTGCTCCAAAATTACAGCAAAAAATAAACTGTGATTTAAATGAAATAATATTTGAGAAAAGAACAGCCATTTCAAAGACTACAAAATTCCGAATTAGATAGATATGCACAGGAAGTTTAGAATGTCTTTGATTATTTTATTTTTTGTAAGGTCATAAATAAATATATAAAAACAAAAAAAGGGCGCTTATATGTACACATACATGTTGGTCAGGACTGACCTTAAGCTTAAGATCATGTCCGGACATTTTGTATCATGTAGTTTGTGTGCTTGATGACCCTTTAAAGTCCCCCTGACAACATCTTAAGGTAGCTGCAGATGGCATATATTTGACCTTTGACATTTTTGAACTCTCCCAAATTACTTTAAAAAAAGTTTTAAAGAATAAAAATAAATTGGTAGTATTGTTAAAAATATGTCAAAATGGGGAGCACATAAACTTTTAAACCAACTTCTTTATGTTGGTTTAAAAACAATTTGGTTATTTTAAGCTGTTAAGCCTTTAATTTTTTGGCTGAGATTTAAAAAAAAAAAGAGGTTAAAAGAACCCAGTCACAAAAAAGGAAAAGCTACAGAGTGGCTTGACCTAACCCTTCATCTGCAAGCAAAATGAAGCCTACAAAACATTTGTGCAACCGCCTTGTGCAGCCTTCTTTAGCTGGCAACACATAATAGCCATTTGGAAAGTTGACTGGCACAAGTGCCATCATGCTCTGTGGGGTCTGAGGAGAATGTCACAGCAGACCCCATTAAGAAAATCAGGTGATTTAGTGCGTTTCTTATTAGCAGCAGAAGCTTAAGACCATTAAATGTGACGTTTGACGAACTCTTCAGATGTGATCCATTAAAGATGCTGCAACATTCAACCATCTGGTTTTCACACTTGGAAAATATTTGGTGCTGCTGTGTTAAATTTGTGACACAGTTTCTTTAGAAATGTGTGATCTATGTTGATAAAGAGTGCTAATTATCAGATACTTTTATTTTGAAAATACGTTTCCGTGCTTAAAAAAAATGACCTTGAGGGCTCCTAAACTTGAAGTTCTATGAAACGTTGAGTTTGTTTTATTCTCCTAAATGAGTACTGCCCATTTAAAAAATGTAAAAATAATATAATAGAAACTAACTTATCCTCCTATTTTTTAGGATGGTGTTAAAAGTTGTTGGCATTTATATACCCACTTTGTCCTCTCTAAAATATTCTGCGACCAAGGATTTACCTTGATCTTTCCATGCATTTCCCCATGATCACCTCTCACGGAAGCAGTGCCCACAGAACTCCTGGATGAGCCTCCCTAGGTGTTAATGTTACCTTTAAAATATCACAAGTTCTAAATGCTATTTCATATGAAGTTGAATGGCGATGGGTCATTATTTGCTGAGCTTTGAAGCCTGTGCGAGCTGGGGAAGCAGGGGGAGTACTCAGATGAATGCAAAGGAGAAATGCACTTCACATAGATCACAGCCCTCTTGAATACTTTGTACCATGGCTACAGTTATATGTCTTTGGAAAAATTGAGAGGCTTACAGATTCATTTTCAGTGCATCTCCAACCTCATTCAGGAAGGTTCTTCTGCTTTCACTGTTCTGCTTGTGAAAAAGATAGAACCCAATTTGACCTGTAATTACCTAAAACTTTAGTAACTGCAAAAGGAAAACCTTAGTTACATGCACCCGTACAGGTTTTTGGGTTGTCCAAGCCCATAGAGCAGGGGTCGGGAACCTTTTTGGCCGAAAGAGTCATAAATGCCACATATTTTTTAAGGTAATTTCGAAAGAGCCATACAATAATGTACAGTCCCTTTCCCACACTGAGGCACAGAGACTTAACCTCTTTTAAGGTTCTTTACTTTGGTTACTGCAGGCTGTAACCAACGCCGTACAGCTAATTCAGCAACTCCTGAATCTCTCCCGCTGAGACGAGAGCGCTTCTCCCAACTTCTTATTCCCCCCCTCCCGCTCCAGTCCTCCTATTTCCCTTATTCGGCCCATAGCTGAACCCCATTGGTCCAAACTACCTAACAACGGGCTGAGGGACAGAACTGAGAGCCAATCAGATCTCTGCTTGATGCGTTCAATGAACTCCAGAGTTTAGAACGCGACCCAACAACAGCCACCCAGTCCAACTCAGTCCGCAAAAATATGTTTAAAACTAAAAATACAAGTGAATGTGAGCCTTTTATGTAATTTCAACACTTTTAAAGTAAAATTAATATGTGGATTCTTTTTAATTACATTGTTATGCTGTTGCTAATAAATGATGAGTATTTCTTACCATTATTGCGACTGCTGGTGCTGCATGTTGGTTTTGCTGATGGTGTAGTCTGGTTGATGCGTGGTGAGTTTCAGCTTCATGCAGGCGTTGAGACTTTAAACGTGATCGTAGGTCTGAATGTTCTGTAGATGTGACAAAGTGCTCACATCCAGACGTGGAGCCAAACACACACTCACACTGCAGCATGTGACGGGCAGCGTGTTTTAAGTTTTGACAATCCGTGCGCGATTCACCTTGCTGCCTGTGCCCCCCCGCGCTTTCTTCCTCACACATCCCGTCCCTGCAACTGCGTGCTCTTTCTCAGAGACGGGAACGCGCAGCGGCAATTCACAGGTTTCAGGCTGTTACAAACTCTGTGATATAATAGATAACAGTTAACTGCTAATGGTGCAGATTTTGTTTTCTCCAAGCACCGCTACTACTGTGCCCCTCCTGGCATCGAATCGCGCCCGAGAAGGACTGGTCTAATGAAAAAAAAATGTATGATTAAAGATTTGTCTGCGAGCCACATGTGACCATCAAAAGAGCCATATATGGCTCGCGAGCCATAGGTTCCCGACCCTTGCCATAGAGGGTCATAGAGAAAAGTGGCTGCATCTTAAAGGGAGTGCAGGTGTCTTGCAGTTCCCTTGAGATTCGTGGGTCCACCTTAAAGAAACAGATAAATAGATGGTTCAATCACATCGACTGAAGGCGGAAATGACTCAACTTCAGACGGAAGCAGAAGCTCTTTTTTTTCCCTTCCCTATTCTAGTACCTAGTCTCACTATTTTGTTGATTTTTTTGTTGTTGTTTTTTTTTCCAGTGTAATTTTATGTGCCTATTTTTTCCCAGCGTACTCCGTTCTGTTTCCTGATTGGCTGTTGACCCGGTGTCAATCAAACTTCTCCGCGCTGTCTCCTATGCAGATTTTCTTCTGCAGCTTTGCTGTTGTCGTGATCAGATCTATGTTTTCAACTTATTTTTCTGCAAAGGTTTGAACTTTGAGAGAAAAAAAGTGTCAAAATGTTCCTGTCTGTCGAAGAAAAGTGTATATAAAGTGTGTAGAGAGGAGTTTTACGGACAGGTTCAAGACTTACTCAAGATTTACTGTGAATGTAACTGTTACATGCCGCCGGTTAAAATAGAGTGTTTTGGGGTTGGGGGTGAACTCCTAGTTCCAGTTGATGATGTCTAGGCACCATTTTGTTGTCGGCATCCAGGTTCAAATGACCTTAATGGGCCTATATCATGCTTTTCTTACGCCTTTCAGAGTAAAATTTATCCATATATTTGATAATATATTACCTTTGGCACCCTTAAAAAAACACATTATTAAATGAAATAAGAGCTATTTTTGCAGCTCATTTTCATACCTGAAAGTGAAACAACTCAATCTTGGAGGCACCGGCTTTCGCTCCTTGTGGGTGTCGCCCATTACATGACGTCATCTGTCACTGCCTCGCCAGTGTGTCTGCCCCTCCTCCCCCCTAGTGGTGCTAGGGGGGCTACTGGTGTTTTGCTAAACACCAGTAGCCCCGTGCAGAAAGTGGGTATCCTGGGGGCGGTGCCAGACTCTTCCTGGATGGGGATGATCTTCTTTTATCTACGGACACAATGTCAGACCCCAGTTGTTTTTGTGGATCGGGAGGGGCTGGTGCTCAGAGAGCAGTGTTTTGAAGGAATACTCAGAAATGCGTGAATGGATCACAATACCGCTTTGTGGTTGTTTTTCATTAAGAATTAATACTATAATACACTTAAAAAGCTCAAAAGAGTTTATTTTTGTAGGATACAGGACCTTAAAGGGATGTTATAAAAACGAAACATACCATTGTCATGTGGTGAATGTATTGCAAAGTATGAAATATAATGTAAGTTGTACGCACTTATGACCTACCAGTGATGCTGTTGTACATGTACGGTGGCCTATGCCACATTCAGTAAAGTGCGAGTACATGCCTCCTTATTGACCGCATGTAAATGCTGCAGATGGGGTGTTCAGGTGATGTAAGTGCCCACGATGCAAACACAGACAGCACCTTGATTGTCTAATTTCCTTAGTTTTTAAATTCAGGCAGAACGCGCAGAGCATGGAAGGAGTGCCCATTTATCACGTGAACAGCACTTACAGATTCCACGCGCAATTTACAGAATTTGAGGCAGTTAAAAAAAAAAAAACGGCTTGTCATCAACATGTGCTTGAACATTTTTTCTCTATGGCCTCACTAAGCAGTCTACGACCTTGATATTTTGCCTGGGCCATCTGCGAGAACTGTACTGGTTTGCCCATTTTTTTACCCACAGAAGGTCTGTATCCACTTGTAAGTGCAGTTGTGACTTGGTGTGATGGAGCCAGAATTTAGATTCTAAAACGCGAGCCCTAAAACTACAGCCAATTTGGCTTATAGTGGTAACAAAATAAAAAAAGGGGACAAGCTACAACTTGACCCTTATTTTTATAATACTGCCATCTCCCTTCAGACTGCTGCTCTGAGGATAGATTGGATGATTTACCTCAACACCAATCCCAGCATCATCTTAATCACAGTGAAGGGAATTTATCACCACCTTCTACCCTCTAAATGCTAAAATCTGGACACCCTTCACTGCTTTGAGAGAAATAGGTCCTCTCACAGCATGAACACAAAGCAAACTAAGAAATTTATTTCCCTGCATTAATTTACTGCTAAAAAAAATTGATATTCATTATTTTTACTGTCTAAACCTGACTCTACAGCCTCAACAGAATGCCTTGTGTGATGAAAGTTGACACTAATATTTTTGCCAGCAGGTGTTGTGGTAATATTTCACTCTGTGTGGTAGTTTCTTAATTGTTACAGAAACAGGCTCAACAACACCAGACATTCTTCAAAGAATGAGATGCTATAGCTGCTATCTGGGATATCGTCATCCCGCATGCCCCTGCCCTCTTTGCTTTGAAGCACAGGCCTTATTATTTGCCCCCTCTCAAAAGATGATGCATCTTTGAGAATAAACACATTTCCATAATCGCACTCTGAATATTCAGTAAAACAGAAAGCCAACTACAGCCATTTCTCTTTAGAGAACTTTCTTGGATGTGGTAACATTTGAATCAGATTCTTACATGAGTTGCAGCAGCAGGAATGTTCCGATTCGGCTGATATTGTCGTGACGCTGTCATGGTGGAGTGGGCAGAGGAACTCGATGCTGAAAATAAATAAACCTGATGAAAAGTTAATTGTTTTCAATTGATGTAATTATACATTTGTGAGGAGCCCAAGTGGAACAGGAGGAGCGGAAGAAAGGCAGGAGGTAAGTGGGCTCAGGTCTGGTTCGATGGATGTGTTATAGGTTAGGGAAGCCGCTGAGCTGAAGCCTCGAGGAGTGTGATTTCAGAAGAGTGAAGGTCCAATCCAAGATCCAAACTCTAATGACAGATTTTATGCTAAATTCCCACTCCGATCATCTTTTGATCTATTGTAAAAGCGTTCTCAGTGGTTTTTTAGTAATGATTATGGCATTTTTACCCAAAAAAACCCCCAAAAACTGTAATTTTCTAGGACATCAAATCTGTCTCGCAGTTATGGAAGGAACCAATGGACTCATCTGCCATCTTCCCTTTACAGCCCCTTATACCCCCAACCTAACATTACTGGTGGAATAAACATGGTGAGTAATCCAGCCGGATAGTTTGGAGCCAGATTCCAGCTCGGATGAGGTAAACAAAGACGTACATGGATCTATTTGTCTACAAGTGGACACATCAGAATAGAGCGGAGTAGGGAGGCTTGTAGCTTGCCGTAGTAGTCACAACTACAAGCTATTTCCACATTTATTTTCAGCTATGAAAAAAAAAGTGTTTTTGCTTTCAAGTAAATTAAAATAATTTTGAAGCCAAAGTGGTTTGATGCATATTTGCTTCCATAGGCATGGGGTAAAGCTTGAGAACGACAAAAAAGTTGAATCTCTCCCTCATGATTCTAAAGTTGGGTCCCTTATTACTACACTACCCCCGCTTAAGGGAATGAAGCCAATTTGTGGCCCAATCCCAAATCATTTGTAATATATCAGTGACGTTTTTGCCCACATAGAGCCATAGGTCTGGACAGTGTTTTTATTGCCATAATAAATAAAAAAAAGAATTCATGAAATTTTAAGGGTTAAAAGTAACCCTAAATGAGGGCAGCAAGTCAACTTTCAAGTGAACAGAGGAAGTCCTCAGCTCCGATACTTCTGAGATGTGCTGCTTCAGGACCTTATTAAATCAAAACCCTTGTTTTAGTCACTGAGTGGTGATTAAAAGTTCATATAAAAGAAAGGTCATAATGGTTTCGGAGTCACTGGGCTGCCGGAGCCTATCCCGGCCACTCGTGGGTGAAGGCAGGGAACGCCCTGGACAGGTCGCCAGTCTGTCGCAGGGCAGTTTAAATCTATTACCCAACTCAAATGTGATCCTAACCTGCTCAATTCATTTCAGATCTCGGGTATTTCGTCTTTGACATTTATCAAAACAAGGAAGACATTACTATTTCCAGCTTACATTTTTTATTTACTATACTATACTACCCACTAAAGTGAAAAATACATTAAATTACCTTGGCCAGGGTGTTTGCGTTCTTGGGCTGCGTGTTCCCTTTAACGGATATTTAACAAGTACATTTATGAGTCTGATTAATTCAATATTTTATTATATGTACTTCCATCTATGACGTTCATGCTCTGATATTGCCTAATTGATTTATGTCCTATTTTAGTCTGATCTTTTTACCTTGGACAGTATTAGCCGAAAAAAAAGCTAATCTGCAATTAATGGATATTTTTTGAATGAAATAAGCTCACGTAAGTTTTAATGTCATTCATTTTTTTTACTTATAAGAAAAACTTCCCTTGTTTCCATCTGTCACCCGCAGTATGCTAAAGACAAAGAATATGCTAAAGAATATTCTGATAAAGAAGATGTTAGCAAACGTGTACAAATAAAGGTTAAAAACACATCATAATAGTTTTTTTTAATCTTTTTTTATTTGTTATGATTAAATTCAACAAAAGTAACAGTTTTCCATTGTTACCGTGCATGTTTTGTCGTAGTGATGATTACATCTCATCTGAGCTGTGGGAGCTGCTTTAAGCCTGCAAAGGTTGTAGGTTTGGTTCCCAGGTCACAGCATGTTTAAAAAAAGTTTAATCTGTTGCTCGAGGATCAACAAAACCCCAATTTTAGCCCAACTTTTAGCAGCATTTGTACAACTCTACGGAGGCTCTCTAGTGCCACAAAATACATTTTTGTTTATTTGTTTACATATGTTGTTATTCTTGTTCAAAAAAGTTGCGCATCTGGTGCACACACACAAAAAAAAAGATGCAATTTAGGCTATTGGGGCTTTGCAAATACAAATGTGAGGCGGACTTCTGGAATATTCACATCCCATAGACTAAAATAATTTTAAATTTAACTAAAAACTAAAATAAAAATCAGTCTTACCCTTGTAGCCTTTTTTGAAAAAAATGCAGAAAAATGCAGAATGCTTTAACTGTGCTGAAAAAAGCAAATTTTCTGTCCCCGTATTACAGTTTTTACCAATTGCTAAAAGGCATTTCCTGAAACGTTAGACCAATTTAACCAAACACTAACAACAATTTTCAAAATATGGGCTAAATTTACAAAACTCTTGAGTCAAAAGCTCACTTTAAGGTTAAACTGAAGATTGTCGTCAAAAGCAACACACACACAGCAACAGCAACACACTATAAAACAAAACACTCAACGCTGTTCACAAAATAGTTTATAAAGAATGGCAACATCTCAAATTATAGTAAAATAGTATTCAGGATATCTTTTTTTGTTTTACTTTATGCCCAGATTTACATTTCTTACACTTTTGTGTGTGCGGGTCAGGCCACAGGACTTCATCCACATCACTGACAATGTTCATCCCAGCCACACAACAGGAAAAAAGATCTTGTGTGCCTGATCCAGCCTTGACAAAAACGATTGAAATAACATCACAAGTCGTGTCCATGGCCTGCAACAGGTTTTGTCGAGTGTATGGTTGTCTCTTGTAAACCTTCCAATACCAAGTAGAAGACATTCTTTAACTGGGTTGAGGAACGGTCAACAACGGAGAAAAAAATATAATACAAATTGGGGATTTGTGTTAAACCACTGTCTGATGTGCACACTTTTCTGAATCTGACATTGTCTCAGACATCAACAAGATCTTCTTTGTCATTTTCTCGTTGAATGTTCAAATGAATAATGCTGATTAACCACTTAAACCTGCTGAGTTGGGGGTTGACCTTTTGACCCACTTCCCTTATGGTCATTCCATAAACCAACATAAGGTCAATAACTATGGCCTGGATCTCATCAGAAAGTCTTGTCCTTTGTCTGGGTCCAGGTCTTGGAGCAGGTTCGGGTCTTGGTGCAGGTCTGGGTCTTGCTCAGTTATCCATCCTTGAAGAGCCACTCAGTTTTTCCAGAATTGTCCTTATATTCACTGCAGTTAATTTGCAACAAGTGTCTTCAGTTTTGATCAGCAGTGTGTTGTTGGTGACTGTTGTGTTGGAACAGAGTTTGAGTTTTGCCTCTTTGTGTTAACATTTTGCACCTTTTGTGTTGTGAATGCCAACTGTGTTTTTAAAAGTGTGACTGTGTCATGTGTTCTGCAAAGAGTAGATTAGAGTTTTGCAAATTGCCTTTTAGGTATAGATCATAGACAGATGCTTTTTGAGAAATGAATTAAAGCAGTTGATCGACTGGTTTAGAGAAAGGCACTTGGTGTTTTAGTAGTTGGGAAAAACTGTAGAAAAATGTTTAGTTGATTAGAATGTTGAGATTAGTGAAAAGCTTTTTATTTTCAGAGTTTTACAAGTCATTGTACAACTACACAAGAGAAAAACTCTACCACAGATTCGGTCTCCAACAAGGGCATAGCTATAGGGGAGGGGGGGGGGGCAAGGGGGACCTCTGTCCAACAGCAAAAAGCTTTGCCCTTACCCCACTTGGCTCCCAAATTTTGAGTCAATATTACTTTCTTTTAATGAAAAAGATCTGGAAATCCTGAACAAAAGCTTCTTTTTAGACAAATAGAAAAAAACAATATTTTTGAATGACATTTTGAGACTCTTAAATTTAGTTTTTTTTTAAATTGTCGTGTTTTTTTAAAATCATTTTCTTTGTAATGGCTTTCTAATCTGCTATTCTCATTTGCCACCGTTCCAAATTTGATATGCCCCCCCACCCCTCCCTCATAAAATGGAGTGAGTTGATGTTGTCCATGCAAGTAGCAAACCTCTCCTCTCATGCAATGAAGCTCATTTACTTTCTGAATGCAACCTCTGTTGAACCTATTAAAGTCAAGTTGTGTGTTGTTGACACAGCTCTCTGCTCTTTCGGTAACTAAACATTCTGGTATCTTCTTAAAATCTTCTGATCTAAGAGTCTGTCACTCATGGTGTTTTGGGTCTAATGAACCTGGAAGAACTGTCACTCAGCATTTTGTAACAGACTGCTTTGAAAGCTTGGATGAGCACGGATTGGGGTAAATTATGGACTATCACTGCCTGTGTGAATTTAGAGTACAGTCATCCCGTAAAATGTCACACCCTTCAGTCAGGTGCTTACATGAGAGAATGAGGGCGATTCATTGAAAGCAGATTTTCAGAACTGCTGCTGTGCTGTCAGATCCACGTCAGACAGTAATATGAGTCACGTAAAGGAGATCAACAGGACTAGGACTACTGAGTGTGGGAAGGGGAGAGGATGATCAGACCTGAGCGATGTTCAGTCTTGTGCGTGTCAAAATAAAAGCTTGGGGTTCATCTTGTTACGTATCTGTTCCTCCTTCAGCGTAGCGTTGCTAAAATAGTTCTCTGCCTACTTCGTTAAGACCGGTCCGTGAAAACTTTGTGTGACGTCATGCTGGTCCGTGGCGCTAAAAAGGTTGCGGACCGCTGTGCTAGCTGATTCTGTTGTAGAGAAAAGCGGTTTTGCACGGTTATTCAACACTTCACATTAGTGATGCATATTGGTGTATATGAAAAGCTGCTTTTCTCTGTGTCAGAATCAGCTGATTCAAGTCGAATATTTACTGTACATCAAAGAGCATGTGTTATTTGGGGGTCGTTGGCAACAGATTTGGTGTCAAAGGGTTACAAAATCATGTGATAGTTATGTCTTTGCAAAAGCTGAGTGAAGATGATTTGTTGAGAACCCACTTTTAACATTTCAAGTTTTGCGTTGGAAAACAAAACATGGTCTTTGTCCTTGTCAGTGGCCTTGTGGTAGAGTGGAAGGTTGGGAGTTCAAATCCAGGTCGAGTCATACCAAGAACTATAAAAATGGGACCCAAGGCTTCTCAGTATGAAGAGGTTGGATTGGGAGGATTTAAACCACAGAATGGTTCCAAAGTATGACTGTCTCTGCAGTTTACTATTACCCTGGGGATCTGCCAAATGCTGTGGGGGAAAAAAAAACATTCACACACTTATGTGCGTCATAACTAATGGGACTTTAACTTAAAGTCCTGTGTGGAAAAACATACATCTTACTTCTTAAGGAGTAAGAACTAGCCGTAAGAATTAACTGTTACCGATCAATTACAAAGCTGATGAAATGCGATGCTACAGAAATCCACACAGACTCCAGGTTCTTGTTTCAGAAGGTGCCACAGTCTCTTTATTACTGTTATTAGTTGAAGATTTTTTAGGTTTAATGACTTTTTCTTCTTGTGCGTGCAGCAGCAGATGGCTGCTGTTGTTACGAAAATGTTTAAATTTGGCCCCTCCCCACATTATGGAAATGTTAGCCGAATCCGAATTGCTTCCCCACCCCTACGGCTTCTCCCTACCCCCACATTTAGCACTCTAAGTGGAGAGTTATGGAAAGAATAATGTCTTCAAATTTGGATGTTACTACTCCTTGTTGAGGTCATCGAGTAGCTGCCAGCGGTGTTAAAATACATAATATCAGTTTTATAACTTTTAAAAAGTTTTCTCCTCCACGCCAAAGCGCGACATGGATCACCCTTCTCTCTGAGGGATACCCAGCGCTAAGTTCCCCCTTAACAAAAACACTTTCGGACACCACTACAGCTACATTTTGTGCAATAGGGAGGAGCCAGAGGGGTAGGGAAGCAATTGGGATTCAACCGTTGTCTTACATAGTTCTAGACCACAAGAAAATGAGCAAATTTTACTTAAAAGTTGACATTCTAGTTAAAATTCAGAGCTGATCACTGGTGAAAGTCGTAATTTTCCCTTACAAAACACTTTCCTTTCTTGAACGTTTGTATTTAGAATATGCCCATTGAAAACAGCGCACTTTATCTTTTATTCAGCTGACCTCAGGGACATACCTTTGAAGCACAGGGAGCCTTTTCAACTCTAGATGGCATATAAATCATTTCAATGCGCCAGCGTCTATTATAACTCCCTGCACCACTTAGCGCTAACTTACACATCATTAGTGCAGTCGGCCTGTCTGTCAAAGTTTCCACAACTGTCACAGTGATCTTGGTTTAAAATCACAGCAAACCTGGATGAGTGATGATCCTGAGTCAGAATGCCTCCAGTGTTGACAATTCGGCTGGTTTATTGTTGATGTAGAATAAAGACAAGCGGCTCTGTTAGCTTTAGGAGCAGCTGCATGACATGGGAAATGTGTTGTCCATTATTATGATTGTTTATGGCCAAACACCATGCTTTCAGCTCTGCCACACATTTAGCATATCATTTTTTTTTTCTTCCATTAGCGATTGAACTTCTATTTTAAAATCTGCCCCGTTTACAATATGCTGCTCTTCTATTGTCAAATAACAAAGGCAGCTCTGTCCTTACTCCATCTGTGCCCTCTCTCCAAATGGAATGAGGTTCAAATGCTCTTTATTAAGGCAGTTTGCAAATTATTATAACGTTTTACTGTTTTCACTGAGTCATGGCAGAATATAATAATCAGTAATCCTGAGAGCTGCTTCATATCTTACTGGATTACACGACCTTGTTCACTAACCCCTCTGAAGGTTAGACTGAACCACAGACAGCCCCACATTCAAGTTTGGTTTAATGTTGGAAAATCAAAATCTCTTTCCTAAAAAGCGCATTTATGTCTGCAGTTTCTAGACAGCAATAACAAAACATAACATTGAAATTGAAGAATTTAGACAGAACATGAAGGAAGGAAGAATTCAGACAAACATGAAATGTAGAATTTAGACAAATATGAAGAAAGAAGAAATTGTACTGAAAAGTACATCAAATTGAATCTAATAAGAAACACAATTCTAGTCAGATTTAGCCAATGTAAAGATGAATTTTTTATCAGAACCAGGTCTTGAGGACCAACAAAAGATGACAGACCCAGGAGTAAGAGAACTTTAGAGTTTATTAACCCTTGTGCTATCTTATGGGGTCCAGATGGATGTGTTATCCCTACCATGACAAAGGTGGATAAAGGTAAAGAGTATTTCATGTAATCCACGGACACCAGTGAAGATAAGAAATCATTGAAGAAAAAAGGTTTAGCGCACTGTCTTATGGGGTCTAGATGAACCCACTCCTAACGTTAAAGTGCCTTGGCTAGGTTTAAGGGGACCAGAGCAGGCAGGGTGATGGCAGAAACTTGACACCAGAGGGCATGGAGGCAGACTTGTGGGTGACAAGGAATGAGAAGGGGGGGGGACGTGACAGAGTCCAAATTTCAGAGAAGGGGCGGGGCGCCGTCTTCAGAATGAGGAAGTCAATTGACTTCATCTGAGAACTGGACTGAGTGACACCTCCCCCCTGAGGTTCCAATCAGGAAGTACCCACCGGCTCCAAGAAGCCAAAATCCTATAGACTTCAGTTGAGAAATAAATAGCTATTACTCAGTCATTCTATTTATCAGAATAACCATTCTTGCTCTGCTACCTTTTATTTTTAAACATGTATGACACCAAGTTTTTCATATATCAGAATCGAGCTATGAAAGAAAAATCCTGGAGTAATATTCACGAGATTTGCCCCGCTTCAACATTTTGTGCCAAGCCTCTTCCAACTGTTAATGCACTAGTATTTGGTAGCAACAGTCTAGTGTGAACACCATATGTGAACGTGTGTCACATACCTGGTGTGAATGTTGCCCACCATTGATTACCTAAATCACGTACTACTGAAGAACAGGACTACCTCGGCCTGCAGTAAGGTAAGACAGAATAACCAAGGCGACCCTCAAAAGTTTGAGTTTCACCTTTCTGCCAAAGTGCCTCCATATGAGAGTGAGTATGAGCTAGGTGCTGCTAGTATTAAACTCCTGTTGAACTGATCATCATCATCAGCAGCAGCAGCAGGTGCACATACTTTGATAAAGTTGAGGTTGTTCCGTCGTGTGCGAGAACACGGTGCCATGAGGGAAATGCTCAAACAATTACATCAGCGATGCAACTGTTGCTGCAGATATACAACCTGGGAAAACATAACAATTTTCAAATCATTTAGAAATCGCTGTTGTGCCGTGAAAAGCAAGTTCACCTCAAGGTCAGACTGTGCGATGCTCAAGTTTGTACATAAAATGCTCAAGCTCCATCTCAGATCCTGCAGGACTTGTGGAGCATACTAAATATTTTACTATATGATATCACAATTAGAAGAAAAACTGCAAGACTGCACGTGTGCCGAACATGTACAGTAAACCTGAGCTTGAGGAGCATGTGGCTAACAAACATCAGTTGAACAAACCACAAGATTTCTGGTCTGGTGAGCTTCATCGTTTGGCGTGAACAGCCAGCAGCATTTGGCTAAAAGCAGACAGTTTTACATCAAAAAATACTTTACGAGTGATGGAGGGGCGATTTGGGTTACTTTGGTTGGACCTGGACACCTTACAGTCAGCAAGTTGAACTCCTTTGTACACCAGAGTATTCCAGCGTGAAGTGTGAGGCCATCTGTCTGTAGCTTAAGCTTAGCTGAAACTGGGTCACGCAATAGGACAGTGATTCAAAGCGCAGCGACAAATAAACAGAGGAATGACTGAATAGGAAAAAGATCAGGGTTCATTTTAGGGTAGGACTAGTTAAATCGATGATGTGAAGCTGTTCAAGACACTCCTCAAAGCTGCAACCTGATCTAAAAACGGCTCTTGTGTGGTTGTATTTACTACAGTCAAAAAACCTTGACACGCATCTTTTTAAATTCGTCATTTTTATGGCCTATATATTTTGATATTTCTGGAGGTCAAAACTGTACGCCTGGATTGCTCCAATATTGCTCGCCATCTTTGTTGCAATGGTAATGTTAGCTTAAACCAATTGAACTTTGACCAGTCAGAGACTTGCATTTGGTAGTGACACGACAATTACATCTGGAGAAACATCCTGATAGAAGGAACTAAAACTAGTCAACATGCAAAACAAAATGCATTTTGTTGGAAGCAGGTCACACTTTCACTCATTCCCAATAAAAGTATCGCTCTTGTCCCCCCCCCCCCCCCCCCCCCCATCATTTTGAGTTTTTTGCAAAGCAGCAAGGGACAGAAGGAGACAACAGAGAGATAAAAAGCTGCAGGTGGCAGGCTGCACATTAGTGACTCCTTATCGAGGTAACCCCCCGCTGCTGCGTGAAAACCTGCCTGTGTCCTTCTGCAGCATAAAATTGGAACATTATGTTGACAGCGCTCCTATTGTCTCCTGTCTTTATTAAAACAGAGCATGGGTGTCTGGCTGCTCCAGCAACACAAACGCCAAGTGGCCTTCTGCTGTGTTTCCAACCGTGCAGCTGCATGGTGGGGTTTTCAGTTGTGTCCAACATTGTGTGACTTCTGCAGCCGGGTCAACTTTACATAAAAACATGATACTGATTTTATTGAATTATTACTGTATTACTGGGTGGATGGAGATAAGAGTCTTTGACTTGTTTAGTTATGCAGTAAGAAAAATTCAAGACGTTTTCTGCAATATAAACCATCCTATATTATGGTAATTCAAATTCTAGTTTTCAAATATTTTCTACTTATCACTGTAAAAACTATTCTTTTTGGGATTTGAATTGAGGTTTTCAACTTTATTCAAAACTATGACTGTTGAGGAGTTTGTTATAAAAGATCCTTGAAAATCTCAGAAGTTTGTGAATAACTGTTTAAGTAAAAATGAAAGAAACATAAAAAAAAGAAAAGGAGAGCACTTCAAACAAAGAAGTAAAAAAAAAAAAGGTATTAGCCACTGTTTTAATTTGGGACTCTTTTGACTTTATTTTTAAAGTCTTTCATATATCCTTTTCAAAAAAAGAAAAAAATCCTAGAGAACAATATTGTTTCATATTTGATACATTACTCACACTTTTTAAAAGATTTTACTGTGCAGAATCCTAATAAAGTATCACTATTCCTTCCTAAAAAGGTGCAACTACTTACAAAACAGGGCCTTAAAAAATGTTTTTAACATAATTTGTTAACCATTAATTTGAATATTCAAAGTCACACAAAATCAAATCAAAACACTTTCATATATTTTCGATAAATTGTGACCAAAAAAAATTCAAATTAAAATGAATTTATACCAGATGTTTACTTGCCCATCTCCATTTTCCTTCATACTTAAGAAATTCATCTTTGTCATGGGAATTATTGATACTTCAGGATTCTTAATTCTGTCTGATAAGAGTTATGAACCTGATAATGATAAATCATGTAATGAAAATGGTATGGTAGATCAGGGGCGGGATTATATAAATTCGCTTCCTTCCAATCCCTTTCAAGTAATCTTTAATTTAATGTCTAATTATCCTAAATTTTATACATCTTTGTATGAATATATAACTACTGATTGTATTGTTTTGTTCATTATTCTTAATTGATTGCTTAAAATAAACAATTTCTAATCAAAATTAAAAAGAAATAATAATATTGTATCATGACTAAAATATTTTGTTGCAAACAAAATAAGGAATTGGAAAATAGATTAGCAAACAAGCTTTATTTTTCTGCAGGGCTGTGACATTTAACCATTTAAATCATTCTAGAAAATGTCTAATCTGAGTGTTCCAGTAATCTGACACACTGATATTTCCCCTTAGAAACCAGCATGGCAGTGAGCAGAGGTTCCTGCAGCTCTGGGTTAAAGCTTTTCACATGATTCTCACCCTGAATGTGTTAACTAGTGGACAGGTCCAAACTGTGTGGAAAAAATGGCTGCCATCCTTAGTCTGAACACATTTAACTGACTGTTAATCCCTTTTTGTACCAAAAAAAAAAAGATGTTGTGAAGTCTTCTGTCATCTTTCATTTTCTGAAATCTGATTTTTTTTTTCTTCCAATGAAAGAAATTGACAGTTTAAAGGAGAATTTGATTTATTTGAATGGAAAAGCCATTTAAGATGTGGATTTGTTTCCTGTTATTTTTGTTGTAATAAATGTGTTTTTGTGAAAATAGGAATCAGAATAATAAGAGGGATTTTAATAGTTGAAGTGGTGTTTCAATGATCTTTATTGAGTATTTCTTTAAAAAGGTCCTTAAAAATCAGCAAAAGTGATGTCTTAAGAACCACTCAGATGAAAGTTGTTTTTGGTGTTTTTCACTTGTTCTTGTGACATTTGTAAAGAAAATTAAGCTTAAAGATGCATTTTTTTCTGACTATATCTTTATTTAAATCGTTGTGAACCAGGAGCAGACAAAGCATGGTGTTGGAAAAAGCTGGTAGCTGTGAGAAGATACTACGGCAAGCCACAAACTCCATACTCTGCTCCATTCTAGTGCATCCGCTTGTAGACGACTAAATGTCGGGAAGTAAGGGAATGCTTACTTTGCATCAATAGATTCAGAGATGAATTTCTACAAAAACTCCTGCTGATAGCAGTTGTACATTTATGATAGTTTTCCTCAATTTCATCAATGGTTGTTGGGATATCTGAAGTAATCAGTAGTTTTTATCTATGTTTGCTGGATAGGGGGTCTCTGACTTCATCTAACATCCAGCTTCCAGTGATGACTAGTTTGAGACTGTTGAGGCGCTGATTAGATCAAATGGTGCAGATGTTATCAGAAGAGTGTTTTTTTTTTTTTTTTTTAATGAAGCCTTATTGATTAAAGTGTAACAAAATGACACTGTTTCTACTGTGGTTGCTAAAGATTTTTGGATGATTTCGAGATCTATACTCATTGATTAAGGGTCGATAGTTGGCACCTGTAGACGGTGTTTAATCATTATCTGAATAGATGACTATTTAACAGCTGTGTTCATGTGAAACATTTATCTTTAAATCCTTGGTTACTGGTACTAAAGAAAATATGTTTTAGAAATGTTTAAAATTGTCGTCCTAAATTGGCACATTTTAGCAATGTTTACAGCAAGTACTGTATTTTTTCACACAAGTTGCAGTTAAAAGCCTAGAACTTTTTTTTTTTTTTTAAACTACAGTACGCTTTATAATCCGGCGTGCCTTATATATATGGATTGATTCTGGTTGTGCTTGCTAATGTTAAAGCTATTTCAAAAGGGTACACTGCGCTCTGTCAAAATTTAATTCAGTTTTTTTTACTCTTATCTCCATCCTCCTTGTAATAAAGTAATAATTTTATAAAATTAGAATCACGCTTTTATGTAAACTTGACCCGGCTCCGGTTGCAAATAAGGTTAGGAGTTATTGTACATTTTGTAAATACGACGCAGCTAACGCGGCTAACTTGTTGCAGTGTCAGACTATGTTTTTTTAACATGTTACTGACAGCGCTGGAAGTTAGTGTAATCACAGAGTAACATTTGTTTTAGTGGTATCAGTCTGTTTTTTACGTGTTACTACCAGCATTAGAAGTTATCTAATCAAATCAAGCTTTATTTATAAAGCACTTTTCATCTAAAAGCATAACACAAAGTGCTTTACATTAAAACAAAACAAAATATATAATATTAAAACAAGCATGCAATTAAAATAAGCACAAACATTGAAAAACAGGGCCCCCCCTCCCCGTACGTACAGACAGCCCCCCACTCCTTTCCCACCTCCCACCCCCTAATCACAGTAATGTTTGTTTTAGCTGTGTCAGGTTGGTTTTTATGTCTTACTAACAAGGTTGGGGAGTTAGTGTAGTCACAGTAACTATCTGTTTTTTATGTGTTATTAACAATATTGGGCACATTGACTGTATAATATATAACTGAACAAATCTCGTATGTCGTCAACCATAGAAAATACCTTGTTTCCGGTTCCAACCAAATGATGTCAATTCAGTCACAATTTTTCAGCAGTATGTCCTCACCATGTGCGAATTAGACGTCCTTGTCTTGTTTAATGCACCTCATAATTTTCTGGACCTTATATACGACATAAGTTTGGACCCACTCATTGATGGCGTGCTTAATAATCCGGTGCACCCTATAATGCAGAAAATATGGCAGATCAAATTCATGAGATACCTCGACCATCCTTGATACCTAAAAGATCTCCACCAAGCTGCAACTCCATTAACCTTTAGTGGTTTATTTTAAGGAGAAACGGTGAGTGTTTTCCAAGAGACCCAAGTCACTTTGCTTGTTATCCCAACCCTTGTAAGCATGTGTAAATTATTCATTTGTTTGGATTCTTAGAACACAACTGAACCTTAGTGCAATAGCACAGTAATTTGATGCTATAGTTTTAGCAGCAAAAAGAGGTGTGTCTTTATTTAAGACAACAAAAAGCTAACACACAACAGCCAGTAACTTTAATAAACATAGTATAAGTCAAACAAATAAAAAAAAAGGTTATATTTAAACGTATTTAATTCAAGACTTCATCCATGTGATGCAAACTATTCTACTGTAGTTTTCCCCCCTCTTCATATGGAAATAGTTCACATCATATTACCATTTAATATCCCGATAAATACTTCTGTTTCATTTTTGCAACATCTCAGCAGCAAAGTCATTGTGTATATTTGGTGGAAACTACAGAAAGAGACTTTTTTTCAATTGCATTTCTTTTAAAAAGTTACTAGTTGTAGAAGTCAAGGTGTTTCCTTCCTTCCAGTGGTCTTTCTCATTAACTAAGGTTATTGCTCTCATGTAAATGTCTGTGGTGAAGCTAAATTCAGCTAAAAGGTCTACGTTGGAAGTTATCCAGTTGTACCCTATTAAAAATATTTTTATTTTTTTTTTCACAAAAAAATCTTAGTCACATAAATGATATTAAATTGAAAGACAATTACTTAACCCCTTAACACCAGTGCTTTAGCTCCAGTGTTGATACGTTTTTAACTTCCGTACTCTTCAACTGTTCTCATAATTCCAGTGGATTCTGTAGCAGAAAAAAGCAGCCTTGTGCTAATATGCTACACTTTATGTTAGTAATGTTTTGCATATTGGCGCAAAGCCACGTGTTTTCATGTCAGAATCAGCTTATTCACGTTAGTCGCATAAATGGTTGAAGAGTTACGGTGTGTCAAAGAACGTTTGTTATCAAAGGATCTCTGGTGTTAAAGGATTAACGCTATAATAGTTATTATACAAGGATTTTTGATTGTGTCCATCTATAACATATGCAAATTTGCCATTCTTTGTGCAATATAGCTTTTCATGATCTAAAATCAAGTTACACTCGAACAATGCCTTTGGAGTGTATAAGATTCATTCATTTTTTATTCCGTTTGTCCCATTCGGGGTTACGGGGCTGCCGGAGCCTATCCCAGCCACTTGTGGACGAAGGCAGGGGATGCCCTGGACAGGGCGCTAGTCTGTCGCAGGGTAGAATGTCCACAATCACACACCCATGCATTCTCACACCTATGGACAATTTAGAGTTACCAATTAACCTATGAAGCATGTTTTTGGACAGTGGGAGGAAGCCGGAGATCCTGTAGAGAACCCACACATACACGGGGAGAACATGCAAACTCCACACAGAAAGGTCCCCCGTTGATGTTGTGTTTTTCATGTCCCCCCGCCGGGACTTGAACCGGGGCCTTCTTGCTGTGAGGGCGCTAACCACTGCACCACTGTGCAGCGTACTAAAGATGTTTCACGGAATCAGAAGTTGACTGATTTGCAGAGGCAGAGTAGTCAACATCTGATTGGAAGATCACAGTGTAAAAGTAATTTTGGGCAAGACACTGAACCCCACGTTGCTTCTGGTGGTTATAGGTTGTCGCCAATGTTCAGCAGCAGAGCTGCCATCAGTGTGTAATTGTGTGCGTGAGATGGTGTTTAAGCGCTAATTAAGTATACACCATTTACCATGTTTTTGATTCTTTAGTTTGGCCAAATAAACCTATGCTTCAAACATAAACCACTTTTCATTTTGGCACAGCTATTGATGTTAGACACATCTCAATACGTGCTTCAAATACAAAATGCCTGACATTATTCTCGAACAAGACTTTGCCATCTTTTAGTTCATTGAAGAAGGGCACAGACATCCAAAATAAACAACAGACAGTAGTGGAGTACATAAAGCATAACGTGTTCTGTCTTCTTGGTGCGTGACTCTTCAAAGAAAATCGAATGACTCAAATCCTAACCATAATGTACTTAAATCTGCCTCCTTATGTTTCATCTTTGCAAATGTTGACAGTATTTCAGTCCACAAATCGAGAAGCTGCAGCGCCAAGCTAGACATCTTTTCTAAAGCTTTCACGACTTCAAGAGGAGGTGGACAAAAAAGTGGGATGTAGGTGAATTCTATGACATTTGATGAAGGAAAAAGACCACCAAAAGAAACTTGCGTCCTGTATCACACATAAACTTCTGTGTTTGATATGACAGCTAATATGCTAATGCTAATAGAAACCACATTTTTAAAAGGCAATAAGCAACGCAGAGGGATGATACAATATTTATCAGATTTTTGGAAAATAGGTCACTCCAGACCAGAGTAAAAGTCGCAGCAGAAAAAAAAGTACATAATAAAGAATAAAAAGTCATATAAGTTGCACTTGAGTATGAGTCACACATTTGGAAGAAAAATACTAAAATCTGGGACCAAGAGCGCCAAAAGTAATAACAGAATAGAAAACAATAGAGTGAATATCTGTACACTTTACTACTGTAACACATTGATGCTTATTTAGTGTTCAATTATCCAGATAACCATAAAGAACATGCTAAAAAAAAGTCAACTAAACTCTTTATATCACTTCAAATCACTAAATCTTTTGAATTCTTCATTCTCTATGTCACTTTGGAACAACTCTGCTGAGCCCGGCTTAAACCGTATTTACAGTTCTTCTTCTGTGTTGATGTCAGTAACAAATACTGATAAAAATACACACAACGCCCTCTAGTGGTTTATCTTGTTCATTTTTGAAAAATCACTTAAGTTGCCCCTGAGTACAAGTCGCACCCCAGGCTAAACCATGCAAAAATCTGTGACTTGTGCTCCAAAATTTTTGATTTGATTTTAGCATGGAGGTTACAGATTAACCCTTAAAGCCCCAGTGCTGACATTCTTTTGACTTCCTTAACTCTTCAACTGTCTACCAATTAATGTTAACTCCAGTGAATTCTGAAGCACAGAAAAGCAGCCTTGTGCTGATATGCAACATTTTACACAGTGAAGTGCTTATGCAATTACACAATTACTTTACTAAGGTAAAGTGTTGCATTTACTAACACAATGTGTTGCATTACACATTACTCCTTACATCTCCCGTTTTAAAGCCCAACAGATAACACATCCATAGTCATTTTCAAAAACCAAATATTACTTTTTTATTATGCTTGTCTACTGTACAAGCTGTATATTTCAAATGTACTTATTTGACATTTTTTGCAATCAGAAAACAGAACAAGCCTGAGACAATAATAGAAATGCAGCCCACAGCAACTGCAGTGACCAAACAATCTGTTAACCCTGCAGCTATGGTGTAATGACCAAACCTCTGGGGCAGACAGCCACAGTTTCTATGCTTGTGTGTAACCAGCAGGTATCGGAATAATTAAACACTTTGTCAATATGTTCTTGTGCCGTGCGGTGGTTTATATTTAATTATAAGCAAAAATATTCCTTTAATATCATTAAAAAATAATAAATCACCAACTTCAGATATTTTTGTAAATGTTTTTTTTTAGCATTTACATATTACTAAGTAGACAATACCTATTGTTATTTCTTATGTAGACATTGCTCATGCCATGCAGTACACCAACAAGCCTGGTGACTGATGTCTTGCAGTCTGTTTCCTCCTGCATCATTTACTAACTGGACAACAATTTATGATGTAAGATTCAACCCGAACCTGTCTCATGAGAGTCTGTATGTCATACAGTTGGACATTCATGCTCCATCTGAGGAGCACAGCATGCCCTCCATTTCTCACAATACAAAATTGACACTGATGCAAAAAAAGAAAAAAAGAAAAGAAACAAAGTGCTGCAGCTATAGCTTGCTCTTGCTGGATTAAATTCTAAAGATTTCTCCATGCAATTGTGTTCCTTTGTGTGCCACGCTGTCTGCTCATTCTCACCTCCTGTGAGTTCATCTCAGCCAGTACAGCCACAAGAGCATCACACTCTCACTGTCTCATTAAATCCACATACAACTCTGTGTCGCTAATGCAGCTATATGTTCCCCCCTTCCTGCAACACTTCATGTCACATTGTTTAAAGTCTTGCATCGGTTCTGGAGCACACCTCTTATCTGCCCACCATGGTGCAATATCCCATCAGCAGCTGCCACCCTCCCCCAACGATCTCACAGCTCTCTTACTGTGGGGAATTGTGTAAATGTGCCGTGCATTATCAGCCACACGAGCCATTTCTAGCCCACTTTTCTTCGGAACTCACACGATCTTATATAAGACAAGAGCAGGTGTGGCTGACATGTGTCTGTAAGCCACACACTTAAAGAATGATCCAATTAACTTTATGGTGGTGGGAAGTGGGTAGAGTAACTTCATTTGGACATTGTCATATCTTCGGTGTATTTTCTTTTTTTAATGCTCAGACTCATTTTTGATTATATGGAACAAATAATTCAAGGGCATGCTTGTTGCTGTGACAACGGAGATTGCAGTGATCACGACCCTCGAGCAGGTATGAGAGATGGATGGATTGGCATTTCAAATTAAAGTGATTTCACCCAGCAGGAGGAGGCTTGATTAGACTGGAGGCCCTTTGCATAAGAACTTGTTTGCGAAGAATAATTGCACGATTTTAAACTAGACTTCTTAAACTGAAGTCTGCTTGATGAGTTGATTTAGTCCCAGTGTTTTTATTTATCTATAAACTTCACTGTACTTCCTCTATTTAGACCCTGTTAGTGACTTTTTAAAAAAACAGTCAGCATCCAGCCATTGACTGTATATAAAATGTGGACTGAGTGACCCATCCCCCTTGCAGTCCAAATAGGAAGTACCTGTTGGTTCCAAGAAGTCAAAATTCCATGGATTTCTATAGAGAACTAATAACCATTCTTGTTCTACTTCCTGTTTTTAATATGTTCTTGCTAATCATACATTTTTTTCATGATCTTTTCTCTGTATTGCAAGTTATTCCATTTATAAACTGACCAATCAGATGCCTCAATAAAAGTAGGTGGTCTCACGTTGAAACGTTTGAGTGACACATTTTGTGTAGCCCACTTTAGAGTGGTAGGGGTGGTAGGGACTTTCAACACTCCTGATTGGTAAGAGTTGTTGCCATAGAAATGACGACTCAGACCAACTGAGGGTAATCACTGATTACTGACGTCATCTGGTTCGAACATGGCAACATCCATAGTGCGACCAAATGGAAACTTGAATTGACTTAATTTTGTTGGAGCCAGAAGTAAGTCATTTTCAATGGGTGACATCACACTCACTCGGTCCAGTTCACATATACAGCCAATGGTAACAGCCTTATATCTATTTAGTAGTGATGCAGGATACCATACTTTTAAGATTTATTTTAATAACGATTACTTATTGAATCAATTATTTAATTAATGAGACTGATTACTGGTAATTTCTTTTTGGTGATTTTTTTTTCCAAAGCTTATTTGTTATCCTGAAAAGACAAAAAACATTCTTTCTAAAATCACTAACTTACGTTGTTGTTGCTTAGGGTAAGATGCACAACTCAGAGCTGCTCTGGTCATGGGACTGAGGCAATTCAATATCCTGTGGCTTGGGGGGATGTTTTGAAACAAAACCCTAGAGTAGCTCACCGTATAACTAAAAAGATCTAGAACTAACACATGCACTTTTTATTTTCTCATTTACTAATGATTAATCAATCCTTTAATAGAGTTGTCGATACCAAAATCGGTGATTTCCGGCTATCTACATTTCGATACCTTGTTATAGATCTTTGGTGTCGGTATCCAGGCCTCAAGGGCTGGTGTCATATATTTTCCAATCAACCTGCCATTAAAGCTGCTTATTGTCAACAGGCATGTTTATAACATTTGAGTGCGTGTGTGGACAGGCCCTTCTAGATTTGTATTACGTCTAAACCTGGCCATAATGATTATAACCATCCAGCGCCTTTGCTTTATGCTGCTTCATGGTTTTACCCCCCTTCTATAATCAACCCCCCACCCCCAATGTCCCTTTCTCTTCTTCCTTCCTTTTCTTTTCTGTCCGGTCCAAAAAAAAAGTTATTAATATAGGTTAGATTAATAAAGTTTAGCCTTAAATACAAAAAGGGTTTATTCATATAAACACCTAGTGTGTCAAAAGATTAATAACCCCTGTTGTTACAGTAAAATATGTCTAACACAAGAGGCTTTCAGCTCTCATCTGTTTGCTCAGCTGTTTGACAGGGGAAAAAAAAGCTGCTTATTGGCTAAACACACCTGATCCAGGTAATCAAAAGCATATAAGACAGAATTTCTGGAAAACCAGCAGGAGGCCGGCCCTTGAGGCCTAGATACTGATGGATACTGACACCCCTGGTATATCACTACTATTTTGCACAAATGATTTGCTAATTAGAGGGGTTCTCCACCACAAGTGCACATTTTATATCCTCCTAATTCTACAATACTATTCGTTTTGAATCAACAATTACTTTTTATATCAATAGAACTTCTTTTACATCAACTGCCAATGGAAGATGTCCACATTAACACCCGTTTTGGCCAAACTTACATTACTCTACCTAAACTCAAGGCACCATCCTTTTTGAGCTGTCTGGATTAAAATAAGCAGCATAAAAGCAGCCAAGGAAGAATGGCTGTTTAAAAATGAATGCAGTCCAGAAGCATCAAATCATTGTTAAAACTCAGTCCTGCATTTGAGAGATGAAGATGCCGACCTCAGGGGCATGTGAGTGTGTTTACATCCATACTGAGGCAACTGAACACACCTATAACTGCAAAAAAAATGAAATAAAACAATTAGGAAGTTAAATAGTATGATAACAACTGTCCAATATACCTCTCAACATGATAGATTTAGTGGGAAACGAGTCGCCTATGAGTGCCTTAAAGGCTTCACCTCTAACAGGCGCGATCTGATGTCAGTACAGGACGAGGTCGTCAAGTCTGACGACCGTACTAAATGAGATCAGTCGTGAATTGGTTCTAACAAGTGACGGATGTTTATTATATCCCATGAAAAGTCTCTTTAAAGTGGCTTGTTTAGGTTGTAAAAGCAGCTAAATGAATGGACAGCAGACGCTTTACTCACAAAGGGTCAGGACAGTGGAGCTTTATGGAAGGAGACTGAAGGACGAAGTGCAGCATGACATCCAGCAAAGCACTTAATAACATGTCACCCTTGTTCTTTGCACCTGCCTCTTTTGAAGCCATGACTGTTTTCACCTAACTGTTCCCAGCCACCGCTCCTCTCTCCTTGTCTTTTTTTAAGCCGACCTCCTCCTCGACTTTATTTTAGCCACACGCTTCGCTCTTTCTGTGTGACCTCATATCGGGGCCGTGTTCCTGTTCCACTTGTATCAGACACCTTTTTAATGGATCCTGGTGAGACTCGCAAACACGAAAGCTACAAAAGCATCCGCTTAAGTCTGGAAGTTTAGACCAACATTTTTAAGCTTTTTCAGTAAAGCTGAAGGAGTAATTTGAGGAGTCAACTTGTATTTCTCAGAAAATATTAGATTTAAATTGTTGATTATAGCAACAAAAAGGGTTTCTAATGGAACTACGCTAAAGCCTGACAACTATATTAACTGCTGTACATAATGGCTTGTGTATTGCTGCACTGTGAGAGTTTGTGTCTAGTTAAAAGCATAAACACAATACAGAAATGTTACACAGATTCTAAGTCAAATTAAAGTTCAAACTTACCTGGAATCTGTTTTTTCGATTGACATATTTTTAACTTTATGTCTATAATAAGCCTCCACAGGAGCAGAGCTACAAGGGGCAAGGGGGGACTTGCCCACCTCAGCAAAAAGCTTTGCCTCCCCAATATTTTGAGTCAACATTATTATTACTGACAACAATTAAGAAATCAAGCTTTTATAGTCATTGCAAAAATAACAAAAGTAATATTTTAAATAAAAGTTTGAGACCTCAAATTACATGTTTTTTATGAGTATGTATTTTTGATCCTTCATTTGTAATGGCTTTCTATTCTGTTGTTTTTATTTGTCCTTCCGACGTCTTCTGCCCCCATCCCTCCCCCTCCTATATGAAACGTTCTAGCTCTGCCACTGGGCCGCCACAATCCCAAATTTATCGCCATCTCGATATGTGCCTGTGCGACACGCGTATCGCCAAAGATGGCGTAAACTGCGATAAATGGTTTCCGAAATGCTAATCCAATCTCATGGCAGCTTGAAGAATATAATGAATCAAATAGATGGACAGATGGACCCCTTTTATTGCAGATTCCTCCCTCTTATTTAGACGAGGGTCAGTTGGAGTACATCTTTAATCAATCAATCACTTTCTTTGTATTGCATCTTTCATCATTCATAAGTAGAGCACATTATGCTTAAACAGAAAAAGCAGAGAGATAAAAAAATTTCAGGTTAAAACATAAGTGTTAAAAGTGCAAAGATCAAAGATCAGATTAGAATTTACAGTGTACATAGGCCCTGAAAAACTTTATCCGATTAAAACAAACGTTTACATACGCCACACTTTCGATTGGAATAAATCATTTTTACATGCGCAGAACCGTCCAAAATACCGGAAACGGCTGGAGAAGAAGAAATGGCGAGTTCCGTTGTAAACAAACACGTGGCAAACAGCGAGAGCGGGTATGGATGCGGACATTGTAACGACCTGCTTTTTTTTTAAGTGATTCAACAACTATGTATCTTTTTTTTTTATTTAGCCATCACAAAATAGGACATTAAAAACGAGATTTAATAAAAGAAAATATTTATCTGTACATTGACAGTTACGCATTTTGTAACATCTGGGAACTTTGTAGACAGAGGTTACACAGGTGAGCTCAAAAGGTTAGATTCTCTGCTTTTATCTTTAATCAGGCATAATATAGTTCCAAAAATTTTTCTGCCACCAACATTTTTTTTTTAACCTTTTGACTTAAACTAAACCTGATTTAAGGTGCTCTCTATAACTACTTTAAAGACCCACTTCTATCAAAATCATGTTTTTGAGGCTTTTAACATGTTCTTGTTGCATTTTTCTGACGATTGACACATTTAAATAAAATTGTGCTCAAAAGTGCTTTCTGTGTATTTTTTGTCAAGTCATTGTGAGTAAAGAGCAGACAAAAAAAGCTTGCAGCAGTGAAGTTGAAGCTACTACAGCAAGCCACAAGCTTCCTGCTCCACTCCATTTTGATGCGTCCACTTGCAGACGAATAGATCTATGTACGTCTTTGTTTTCCATGTCTGAGCTGGAATCTGGATCAAAACTGTACGGCTGGATAGCTCCGATATTGCTCACCATTTATGTTGTACCTTTAATGTTAGGCTGAGGTTGTGAGGGGCTGCAAGCTAGCGTGAGAAAGTGTAAACGGAGAGCTAAGTTATGGGTGATGGGAAAGGGGGCGCGGTTGTTCCCCCCAACTATCCTGCACACAACTCGACGGTGAATTTCTAATAAACTATTGCTGCTGCTCTGTAAAAACGGAGTCCTAGAAAACGACACAAGATTTGGATTACGGCACAATCATAACTGAAAGGCCACTGGGAGCACTTTGAAAATAGATCACATGATTATTGGAGCAGGAATTTAAATGATCTTTTTTTCTTTTCTAACGTGATCAGCAAGGTGATGTGAATCATGCCAACATATCCAGTGGCCCACCAAATATTTTGACCTTTTTTTTTTTAAATACATTGTTAGAAACTGTTGCAGCCCAACAAGATCAAAACAACACTGAATGTAATAAAGGTCATGCCAGAACAAATAAAGCTTTAGTAAACACCCCGAAGAACTATATATGCTAAACCATTTGCATATTATCCCCTCTGTACTCTTGTCAGTCTTTGTTACCATGGCATCCTTTTTTTTTCTTGTGATTTCAAGACAGGTTGCATGGTGTAGTGGTTAGCACTTTTGTTTCAGTGAGAAGAAGCTGGTTCAAGCCCCGGAATGTTCTTTGGGCACTCCGGCTTCCTCCCTCTACCAAAAAATGTGTTTCATAGGTGGTAGATGTTTATAAAATAGTCCTTCAGTTGTGAGTTTGTGTGTTTATTTGTTTATACCTCCATGATGGACCGGCACGCTTTCCATGGTGTATCCCGACTTGGCGCTGAAGTAGCTGGGACGGGCTCCAGCGACCCCCATGACCCTGCACAGGACAAAGCAGGTTTAGAGAGTGGATAGATGGATTTAAAAGGTAGCCTCTCAGTGCGCTACTGCCCAGGCCTCCTCCAAATGAAGCGGGAGAGATCCGCCTGTCAGTCGAATGTGGTTGTCACAGATGGGAACGAATCACTTAGACGTAAATGTTTGCCAAAGAAATGTTCATAACACCCACGATGGGGACACGAGACACACATTGAAAGCACATGTCTAGTAAGTCCTGAAACCTGTGGTGCTTCAAAGGATAGCTGCAGCATGTGTGCACCTCCAACTACCTCGCTAGTAGAATTGAGAAGGTGTAGGCATGGTTGCACGCCCCTCCTCACCCCAACTGTGTACATCACCCACAGATATGAGTTAAAGCAGCTAACATCTCACTTAGATCATCCCTAATTAATCTGTCACCAGACACTGCACTCTACTTGGTGTCGTTATGACACATTCTCCAGCTCGCAATCACAAAAAGCACTGAGAAAATAGCTAAATAAGAAGTAGCAGCCCCCTAAAGGCACCAGTGTTCACCCATAGCCTATTTTAAGGGAGGCTGCCAGCAGCTGTCAAGATGTCTCTCTCTTGGTGTAGAGAGGTGTGAGATAAACGGGTTTCTGTGTAATCCACAGGTTTTAAACAGAAATACAACGACAACGACGACACTGACCAACAGCAACATATTGATTTTCTGGTCCAGCAGTGACAAAAGGCCTTTTGTCTAACATCTCTTATCTGCTCCTGGTTCCTGCTCCTCTCTGAACCCTGCGGCGCTTTAGTAACTTGCATTGATGCTTCATTAGGACACCTTTAATTAATTTCTGTTGGACTACTGGTGAACTCTATTTTTTTTTCATATGCTTTTTCATGCCGTGAGTCCAAGCTTAAGTGTAGCTGGGAAAAAAAAAGATGTTTAATTTGTTTTGACCTGATATTTAAATGGAGCATGGCCTCTAGTGCCCACTCAGAAGCTGTCCAAAATCTTTTTCCTTTCGAATGACACATGCACTGCAATTTGTCAAGTTAATTGCAATTATAATAAGCTTAAAGTACTATTACCCTCTGGAAATTTGCTCCCTTATACAACGGTGGAGGGTGTACTAGCAGCAATGCCATCTGACTGAACCACCTCTAGATGCAGCAGAGCCAAAGGCAATGAAAGTATGTCCAAATCTTATATTTGTATTTGCAAAAAAAGTGCTTCCTAAAACATTACAGAATTGCTACAAAATTAACAATTTCAACATGGAACTTGAAGGGATTTGGATTAATGAGTATTTGATGCAGTTCTCCACAACAGTTTTGATAAAGCAGTAGGGAGACAGACATTGGCTGACAAGGGGAGTTTACGTGTTACACTATGTGGCACTGATCGAGACTGGGTTTTTAAAAGTGTTTCATTATCCAATCAAATTAAAATCATTTCATTTGAAATTAATCAAAAACAAAACAAAACACAAAAATATTACTTATTTTAAAGACCCACACTGACCAAAATTGTGTTTTTATCATGTTCTTGTGGCATTTTATGATGATAAAGCAATTTAAGCTTAAAATAGCCTTTGTGAGTATGTCTTTATTCAAATTACTGTGAATAAAGGGTAGAGAATAATGATAGGATGTAATGTAAAAATGTTGTAAAATACATGCTGGGCGGGGCCACAAGCTCCCTGCCCGAGCTCTCAACAACAGGAAAATAAAGGGAGAGTGGGGGAGCTCCGCCCAATACTCAGAGGTGAATATCTAATGAACTAAAGCTGCTCTGCAGAAACTATGTTCTTAAAAAAACATATTTTATTTGGGTGTAAAATGAAAATATCTCTAGTGTGCTTTTGAAATAGATCATTAGATGATCGCAGTTGGTTTAACGCTTGTGCTATCCAAGGCATGTTAAGTTGGGAGTGGGATCATCTGGACCTCACAAGACAGTGCGCTAAACCCTTTTTTTTTTTCTCAATGATTCTTGATTTTCACTGGTGTCCATGGATTACATGAAATCCTCTTCACCTTTATCCACCTTTGTCATGGTAGGGAGAACACATCAATGTAAGGGTGGGGTCATCTGGACCCCATAAATTAGCACAAGGGTTAAAGGGTCTCATTTCCTCTGGAAGTGCCTGAGGCAGGAAGTCTGGTCACTTTTGACCAAAGGAAAAAGCCTCAAATGGAGTAGGTAGGTGGTTGGATGAACGGGTAGATGGAGATCCTCTTGGCAGAAGTGAAGATCAGCATGGCTGTGAAGTTTTCCTTTGGCCTGAGGCGAGACACTACAGCAAACAAGCAGCTTCCAAAAGGCTCCGTTCTTCTCCGTTAGCATGCATTAAGTGATCTCTTTTCATTTTATGGTGACCTCATTAGTTGTAAAGGACAGTGGGGATGGTGAATATGCATTTCAAACGCAGAGGAAATTATGCGGTATCTTTTTAAAAAACCTTGCCAAGAGCGTAACCAGGGGTCGTGAAGATCAATGAAAATGTCCTCTGGGAAACAATGAATGAACCTGTTTCAAAAGATCACGGCTGTCAGACTCCAGCTAGAAAAAAAAAAACAGTGCAGAAGGACCACATCATTGTTTTCTGCATAGTGATGAAAATGACTGGAAAAAGATGGATCGTAGTTTGTTTTTTCTTGTGAGAAATATTGTATATTCTGGACTATAATTTGCACTTAAAAGACTTGGTTTTCTTTTTCAAGAAATGATAATCCAGAACTTGAAATTGGATTAAATCAATGGATTAGAGGGGGTTTGCTTTTATTTATTTTTTCAGGACCTGAAAAACCTCATCATTGTATCTCTTTGAGGATGATCAAGTAATGTTTCAGACAGAACTGATTTCAGAATCTTCAAAGTCCTGGTATCTAAAATTCTTTTCAAATCTGTTGAATACAGTTTCAGTAAGAAACTGTGAGCAATGGCTAAATTTATATATTTTAGTGTTAATCAGTGTTAAATAAAATTTAAATCGACTTGTAATTTTGTCTTCAACTGGTGATCAGTAATATTATTAGCGTGTGGCTAACAGTGTATGTCATGTTATTTATCAATTATTTCAAAAGATTATATAATGAAAAAACATTTTAGGTGCACTGCAGATGACATTAATCCTATGACGCTAAAGCCAGTTAAGATTTTCTTTCAGGGACAATCCCATGACTTCCGTTTTTGTGGCTTGTCTACAATTGAAAATAAGGGGCTGTTCACCAGCTAATTAAAACAAAGTTAGATCCCGTTAACTGTATATAATAGGACTGAGTGACCCCTCCCTTCTTGGTTTCCAAACAGGAAGTACCTGTTGGTTCCAAGAAGCCTGAATCCCATAGACTTCTATAAACAGCTATTACTCAGTCATTCTTTTGGTCAGAATAACCAATCTTGCTCGAATACCTTTTTTTTTAACATGTTCTTAATCCATTTTTTTTCCATTACATTTTTTCTTTATTGCAACTTATTCAGGTTATTAACTGGCCAATCCGAAACCTCAATTTAGTCCCACATTCAACGTTTAAAGCATTTGTTTGACAGATTCTGTCGGGAACTGGTGGTGGTGGACCCAAAATGGAGGTGACCAGGCTTGGTGTCAGAAATTAAAACTTTTAATAAATCGTGAAACTTGACAAAACCATTAGAGCAACAAAAAGGTGGCAAAGCAGAGCAAAGCCGATGACCAGACACAGAGGAACTGAAAACGGCATACTTAAATAGACTGAGGGTGACTAACTAAATAATGCCAGCTCTGAATGATCAACCTGTAACTGGTGAGCCTGATAAGCAGAGCAGAACATGACAAAAACACCACAAAATCCAGGTACAGAATCCTCACAGATTTCTCCAAGCCTGCTTTCAAGTGGTAAATATTTAAACTTCGTATAAGCTCACTACTGATTAGTGAGATTGGTTGCCAAAGAAACGATGACCTAGACCCACTTGGACCAATCACTGCTTACTTAAAACATTTGGCTCCAACATGGCGGCATCCATATCGCAACATAAATGGATTATTATTTTTGGATCCGGAATTAAGTCATTTTGAAAGTGTTACATCATACTCAGTTCTCATATACAGTCTATGGTTGTTCCTCATTGACTCTATTGTTAAATCAAAAAATATATTGACTACTTTCATTAGATAATAGCACAAGATTTTACCCTTGTTGCACTGATTTTGCTCTTTCACTAACTAAATAAATATTTGATTTTAATGAGAACCCTATATTGTTTTTTTATCTGAAATTGTGCTGTTGAGTGGTCTTTTAGTTGTTTGTTGTTTAAATCCTGAGCTATAAAACAGTCTTACTGGGTGTGTTTTAAAAACTCCACTGAGCGGTATGGTTTGGTGTGGTCCAGTCTGGTTTACAATGGTCCAGGCAATTCATGTTGGACCATCATGACTCACATGGGTTGAAGCTAACAACAATGGGGGTCATCCAGCGGCTCATTTTGGCTTTTGGTACTTGGGTCATACACGGCATTTAATGTCGACGAAGAAGAATACAGCTGCAAACTTGGCGCTTTGTTTTGTCGTGATGACCTCCAGCCAATCAATGGGTTTCAAAAGCAGCTCCGCCCTAACCTGTCCGTCATTTTTACATGGACATACAACCAACGGTGGCCTGAAAATGGTACAGTACATTCAGGCTTAATTGGTCCATTTTATAATGGAAATACTCTTAAAAACTGGACTGGACCATACCGTACTGTACCGCTCAGTGGAAACGACGCTTAAGGCCTGTTAGTACCTTCGCTTGGAGGTTTTGGAAAATGCAGAGTTTGGCAATGTTTTTTTACAGTACCAAACCTGGACCTGCATGTTTTAAAAGCCTTTTATTTTATGATTGTTATATATATATTTTATCCTTGGCTTCGATTTCTTAGATGCTTCTTTTATTTGGTAACATTTGCAAAGGTAGGCGGTTGGATTTTTTCATTGGTATTTTTTTGTGTAAATCCTGACATATAATACGTTTTAGAATGTAAATTTCAGATCTATTTCCTATTTTTTAGCCTACATAAAATGTGGACAGGAGTATTGGCTGGATGGTGTGCGGACTCCGTGTTTGCAGAGAAAGGAAGAAGAAAAACCATTTGGCTGAGCGTCCATTTGCAGCCTGACAAGTGGAAGTCTCCAGCTTCTCACTTCATCAACAGGGGGACTTATTCATCTTTCATGATTCATTAAAGGTTCTTGAAAACACATTGAGCCTAATGATCATCAGTTTATATCAAACACTATAAATCATTCTCCCTGTACCTGCTGAAAGAAACATTCCTTTGGAGACAGAGTTAATTCGCCGATTTAATGAAGACGTTTTCAAAAATAATATATTATAATATACCCCACCTATGAAATCTCAAAAAATCAATTTACTATGAAAATATACACTTGTAGTACAGAGATATTTATTATACTTCATTTTTTGATTCAAGCAGTTTTTAGGTTATGAGTTTGTAATGTTCATGTTTATATTGAACTGACTTAATTTAGTCTTGAAAACACTGATAAGTCGATTATTTAGAAAGGGTGAACTAAATGTTATGGTAGAAAATATAGTTGATGAACTAAATTCTTTTACTTTGAAGTGTGTTTTGGCAAAATCATTGACAGGATTGTTTCCAAGTTAACTGGAAAAATATAAAATCCACAAAATTAAATTCCAACCATTGTCATAAGAATTTAAGGTTCACTGCCAATTTTGCAAATAGTTGATTTATTTTGAAGTGATTTAGTTTAATATTGATTCAACAAATGTTTTTGCATAATTGGAGTTTAAATGAAACTAAAGCTGCATTTAGTCAAAACTTTTTTTGTCTTGTTTTTTATTCGCCCAAAAGTCAGCTCCATCCAAACCAAAAGAAAAACACATCCTGGCAGCTGAAACTGGATCTAATTTTGCCAGACAAAGATTTGACCAGGCAGCAAGCATTTTCCTCAAGAATTGAGTAAAAATTTTCATAAACCACTCTGACCATATCAATTTAAACATAACCTTAAAATGCTCCAGTGGCATTACCTTCTCCAACAGCCTCAGCTGACTGAGCTGCGTATTATATAAGACGCAGCAGAAAACGGCTCCCATCAGCCTTTTGATTTGTGTGTCAGCTCATCCCATTTTCTGTGTAGGGGTGCATGTTCAGTCCCGTTTCCACTTATGGATGGTGGATACAAACAGATGGCAAGAATATCAAGGTATCATCGCTTGCAAGTTACATGTAGGAAGTTGACAATGGAGGCTCTACTCACATGGAACATTTGGTGCCTGATTGGATTTTCTGCATTTGCGTGATGTGCACATGCGTGTACGTCCATGTTTGTGCATGCAAGGCAGCAATGGATACATGAGTAATCTGACAGGCTACGAACATTTGACCCGAACATTTTGTGATACTGCCTAGAAAGGACACATCTCAGCTCTGCCTCTACTGTGCATACTAAAGGGGCTCTGACCTTGGGCTTGTGCCATATGTTCCTTTACATTTACCAGAAGAATACAAACACAGATGTCTTCAACAAAACCTAAATATCTTCATAAATGAAGCAAAAACATGCAATGGGCATTTATATTTAAATGTACGTTGAAAATATGTACAAAATGATGTATGAGTCCACACTCCAGAGGTCTTGACTAAATCGCTTAAATTGATTTAAAGCAGAACTTTGAGGCAAAAGGATAAACATAAAGTCTGCTTATGAATTCAACTCAATTTAGCTTTAATTATGGCCCGCAGCAGTCACAACTGCAAGGACCATATTGTAACTGCTACGAGGGTCGAACACTCAAAAAGCCCCAAAACGTCAAAAAAACGTGTCAAAAAGCCAAAAAATGGGGTCAAAAGTCGCCCAAAGCACAAAACAAGTCGACAATTGTGTAACGCAACAAAAAAAAACACACACACGCACAACACCAACGCACAAACGACAAAATTGTAGTCGCAAAAATGATGACAAAATCACGAAAAAGCTCCAAAAAGCCCTCAAAGGACGGGTTTAAAGCCAAAAAGACATGCCCAGCCTATAGTAAAAGACAGGCTGCATTGAAATACATAGGAAGCACCCTGGGGAAAAAACTTCTTATTGTTTTTCGATCGTTTCATTATTATGGCCCGCAGCAGTCACAACTGCAAGGACCATATTGTAACTGCTACGAGGGTCGAACCCTCAAAAAGCCCAAAACGTCAAAAAAACGCGTCAAAACGCCAAAAAATGGGGTCAAAAGTCGCCCAAAGCACAAAACAAGTCGACAATTGTGTAACGCAACAAAAAAAAACACACACACGCACAACACCAACGCACAAACGACAAAATTGTAGTCGCAAAAATGACGACAAAAACACGAAAAAGCCCCAAAAAGCCCTCAAAGGACGGGTTTAAAGCCAAAAAGACATGCCCAGCCTATAGTAAAAGACTGGCTGCATTGAAATACATAGGAAGCACCCTGGGGAAAAAACTTCTTATTGTTTCTGCTTCGTTTCATTTTTACGTTTCTTCTTTCTTACTGCGTCTTTGAGCTCAAATTTGACCCCCGCCACATACTCGAAAACTCACCAAAATTGGCACACACCTAGGATAAATTGAAAATGAATTTTCGGCAAAGAGAACGTCACCCCCCCGGAGTCGATGACATCACGGCGAGCGTTCCCGTGAAAAAAATGAATGGGCCGAAAATCGCTTATGGGGCCAAAAAAAAATATTTTGAAATACAGTTACGAAACCAAAACACACTTGTTGGAGATATCCCAAAGAAGTTATGAAATCATTATGGGATGGCCACACGACCTACGGCTTGGCGGCCATTTTGTGGCGAACTCTGAGAAATGGCGATTTTCGTGTTTTTTGACAATATGGGAAAATGACACTTTTGTTTGAGCGATTTTCATGAAATCAGATACAGATGCTAACAGCTTGATTCTACAAATACCAGAGAAGTTTCGTTGACCTTTGACCTTGGGAAGGGGCGGCCATCTTGAATTTTCATAAAAAAGCACCTTTAGTAATGAATACAAACGAAAACTCGTCCTAGGGATTTTTTTTGATCGTCTTGAAACTTCTCGGGCATCAATGGCAACCTACTGTGGACAAAATGTTGGAATTAGAAGTTGTAGATTTTGAACGGCGTGCGCGTGGCGAATTCGCAACCGCCGCCATTTTAGCTAGCTCGCACATATTTTATCGGAATGTCTTGAAATTGAAATATGCGATTCCCTGGCCCACACTGAACAAAACGATGTCACATACAAAAAAATCGATAAAGGAATGTGGGCGTGGTAAGCAAAAAACGATCGCAAAAAAAAGTGCTGACTCGGCAAAAAAAAAAATTTCGGATTTTTTTTTTAAGAATCGGCTAACGAAACCCAGATAACTTTGTTGGATATATCCAAACAGAGTTTTGAAATCATTACGTGATGGCGACACGACCTACGGTTTGGCGGCCATTTTGTGCCAAAATCTGCCATTTTAAGTTTTTCGCGTTTTTACACAATATGGAAAAACGAACTTTTTTTCGAGCAATTTTCACGAAATTTGACTCGCATGTCCCTAGCGTCAGTCTACAATCACCTCCGGAGTTTCGTCGACCTTTGACCTCGGTAAAAGGTGGCCATCTTGAATTTTCTATAAAAAACACCTTTACCACCGGATTCAAACGTAAACTTGTCGTTGGAATTTTCATCGATCATCTCGAAACTTTTTGGGCATCATTGGCAAGCTACTGTGGAAAAAATGTTGGAATTAGAAGTTGTAGAATTTGAACGGCGTGCGCGTGGCGAGCTAGCAAAGTGGCGCACTGTTATAACACCCATGCCTTTCAATACAATACAGTGAAAAATGAATGCTTGCATTTATGCCTGGATCTGAATACATTGAAAAAGACTGCACAAGGACATATAAGGAATGTGGGCGTGGTTAGCATAAAACCACTGTTGCTAAGGACAACAAAAAGTTTACTTTTCCCGATTTTTCCGAAACTGACGTTATTCCGTTCGTCCTCCCGAGGCAAACAAAACATAAAATGGTTGCTATGGAGATAAAATCAACAGAAAAGCCGCCATTTTGAAAAAAAGTGGGTTTTTTGTCAACTCATGACATGTAGCTTTCACCAATGGAGCAATGTGTTTTGCTGAGTAAGTTAATGATGCTGATCGCTATGCTAGCAGTTTTAGCCCTGTTAGCATAGCTAGCATAGTTAGCATAATTAGCATCTTAAACAATGTGTTTTTCTGAGTCAGTTGATGATGCTGAACGCAATGCTAGCACTTTTAGCCACATTAGCATATGTACCATAGTTAGCATAATTAGCATTTTAGGTAATGTGTTTTTCCGAGCCAGTTGATGATGCTGATCGCAATGCTAGCACTTAAAGCCACATTAGCATAGCTAGCATAGCTAGCATACTTAGCATTTTAGGTAATGTGTTTTTCCGAGCGAGTTGATGATGCTGATTGCTATGCTAGCACTTTTAGCCACATTAGCATAGCTAGCATAGTTAGCATAGTTAGCATTTTAGGTAATGTGTTTTTCCGAACGAGTTGATGATGCTGATCGCAATGCTAGCACTTTTAGCCAAATTAGCATAGCTAGCATGATTAGCATAGTTAGCATTATTAGCTTATGCAGCTTTTTCTATCCCTCATCAAAGGTGGGCGGTGAGGGCGGCGGTGGTGCGTAGAGTTGGGCGTGGAAGGCGGGTTGCGTCTGCGGGCCATACAACGCCGCTTGCGGCTTTAATTATTATTATTATTCTTTCTAACGGATCCGTTGAGCTCAAATTTGACCCCCGCCACATACCCGAAAACTCACCAAAATTGGCACACACCTAGAATAAATTGAAAATGAATTTTCGGCAAAGAGAACGTCACCCCCCCGAAGTCGATGACATCACGGCGAGCGTTCCCGTCAAAAAAATGAATGGGCCGAAATTTGCTTATGGGGCAAAAAAAAATATTTTAAATTAGAGCTACGAAACCTAAACACGCGTGTTGGAGATATCCCAAAGAAGTTTTGAAATCATTATGGGATGGCCACACGACCTACGGCTTGGCGGCCATTTTGTGGCAAACTTTGAGAAATGGCGATTTTCGTGTTTTTTGACAATATGGGAAAACGACACTTTTGTTTGTGCGAAGTTCACGAAATCGGACACACATGCCACCAGCTTGATTCTACAACTACCAGAGAAGTTTTGTTGACCTTTGACCTTGGGAAGGGGCGGCCATCTTGAATTTTACAAAAAAAGCACCTTTAGTAATGTATACAAACGAAAACTCGTCCTAGGGATTTTTATCGATCTTCTTGAAACTTCTCGGGCATCAGTGGCAACCTACTGTGGACAAAATGTTGGAATTAGAAGTTGTAGATTTTGAACGGCGTGCACGTGGCGAATTCGCAACCGCCGCCATTTTAGCTAGCTCGCACATATTTTATCGGAATGTCTTGAAATTGAAATATACGATTCCCTGGCCCACACTGAACAAAACAATGTCACATACAACAAAATCGGTAAAGGAATGTGGCCGTGGTAAGCAAAAAACGATCGCAAAAAAAAGTGCTGACTCGGCAAAAAAAAAAAATTTCGGATTTTTTTTTTAAGAATCGGCTAACGAAACCCAGATAACTTTGTTGGATATATCCAATCAAACTTTTGAAATCATTACGTGAGGGCGACACGACCTATGGTTTGGCGGCCATTTTGTGCCAAAATCGGCCATTTTGAGATTTTCGCGTTTTTACACAATATGGAAAAATGAACTTTTTTTCGAGCGATTTTCACGAATTTTGACTCGCATGTCCCTAGCGTCAGTCTACAATCACCTGTGGAGTTTCGTCGACCTTTGACCTCGGGAAAAGGCCGCCATCTTGAAATTTCTATAAAAAACACCTTTACCATCAGATTCAACCATAAACTCGTCGTTGAAATTTTCAACGGTCATCTCGAAACTTTTTGGGCATCAATGGCAAGCTACTCTGGAAAAAATGTTGGAATTAGAAGTTGTAGATTTTGAACGGCGTGCGCGTGGCGAGCTAGCAAAGTGGCGCACTGTTATAACTCCCATGCCTTTCAATACAATACAGTGAAAATTGAATGCTTGCATTTATGCCTGGATCTGAATACATTGAAAAACACTGGACAAGGAAATATAAGGAATGTGGGCGTGGTTAGCATAAAACCACTGTTGCTAAGGACAACAAAAAGTTTACTTTTCCCGATTTGTCCGAAACTGACGTCAATCCGTTCGTCTTCCCGAGGCAAACAAAACATAAAATGGTTGCTATGGAGATAAAATCAACAGAAAAGCCGCCATTTTGAAAGAAAGTGGGTTTTTTGTCAACTCATGACATGTAGCTTTCATCAATGGAGCAATGTGTTTTTCTGAGTAAGTTAATGATGCTGATCGCTATGCTAGCAGTTTTAGCCCTGTTAGCATAGCTAGCATAGTTAGCATAATTAGCATCTTAAACAATGTGTTTTTCTGAGTCAGTTGATGATGCTGATCGCTATGCTAGCAATTTTAGCCACATTAGCATAGCTAGCATAGTTAGCATAATTAGCATTTTAGGTAATGTGTTTTTCCGAGCAGTTGATGATGCTGATCGCTATGCTAGCACTTTTAGCCACATTAGCATAGCTAGCATAGTTAGCATAATTAGCATTTTAGGTAATGTGTTTTTCCGAGCCAGTTGATGATGCTGATCGCTATGCTAGCACTTTTAGCCACATTAGCATAGCTAGCATAGTTAGCATAATTAGCATTTTAGGTAATGTGTTTTTCCGAGCAAGTTGATGATGCTGATCGCTATGCTAGCACTTTTAGCCACATTAGCATAGCTAGCATAGTTAGCATAATTAGCATTTTAGGTAATGTGTTTTTCCGAGCGAGTTGATGATGCTGATCGCTATGCTAGCACTTTTAGCCACATTAGCATAGCTAGCATAGTTAGCATAATTAGCATTTTAGGTAATGTGTTTTTCCGAAGAGTTGATGATGCTGATCGCTATGCTAGCAATTTACCCACATTAGCATAGCTAGCATAGTTAGCATAATTAGCATTTTAGGTAATGTGTTTTTCTGAGAGAGTTGATGATGCTGATCGCAATGCTAGCACTTTTAGCCACATTAGCATAGCTAGCATAGTTAGCATAATTAGCATTTTAGGTAATGTGTTTTTCCGAATGAGTTGATGATGCTGATCGCTATGCTAGCACTTCAAGCCACATTAGCATAGCTAGCACAGTTAGCATAATTAGCATTTTAGGTAATGTGTTTTTCCGAACGAGTTGATGATGCTGAACGCTATGCTAGCACTTTTAGCCACATTAGCATAGCTAGCATAGTTAGCATAATTAGCATTTAGGTAATGTGTTTTCCGACGAGTTGATGATGCTGATCGCTATGCTAGCACTTTTAGCCACATTAGCATAACTAGCATAGTTAGCATAATTAGCATTTAAGGTAATGTGTTTTTCCGAACGAGTTGATGATGCTGATCGCTATGCTAGCCCTTTTAGCCAAATTAGCATAGCTAGCATGATTAGCATAGTTAGCATTATTAGCTTATGCAGCTTTTTCTATCCCTCATCAAAGGTGGGCGGTGAGGGCGGTGAGGGCGGTGAGGGCGGCGGTGGTGCGTAGAGTTGGGCGTGGAAGGCGGGTTGCGTCTGCGGGCCATACAACGCCGCTTGCGGCTTTAATTATGGCCCGCAGCAGTCACAACTGCAAGGACCATATTGTAACTGCTACGAGGGTCGAACACTCAAAAAGGCCCAAAACGTCAAAAAAAACGCGTCAAAACGCCAAAAAATGGGGTCAAAAGTCGCTCAAAGCACAAAACAACACAACAATTGTGTAACGCAACAAAAAAAACCACACACACGCACAACATCAACGCACAAACGACAAAATTGTAGTCGCAAAAATGACGACAAAATCACGAAAAAGCCCCAAAAAGCCCTCAAAGGACGGGTTTAAAGCCAAAAAGACATGCCCAGCCTATAGTAAAAGACAGGCTGCATTGAAATACATAGGAAAGCCCCTGGGGAAAAAACTTCTTATTGTTTTTCGAATGTTTTTTTATTATTATTCTTCTGGTTGCTAACGGATACTTTGAGCAAAAATTTGACCCCCGCCACATACCCGAAAACTCACCAAAATTGGCACACACCTGGGATAAATGTGAAATGAATTTTTGGCAAAGAGAACGTCACCCCCCCCACGACGATGACATCACGGCGAGCGTTCCCGTAAAAAAAATGAATGGGCCGAAAATCGCTTATGGGGCCAAAAAAAAATATTTCAAAATACAGTCACGAAACCAAAACACATGTTTTGCAGATATCCCAAAGAAGTTATGAAATCATTATGGGATGGCCACACGACCTACGGCTTGGCGGCCATTTTGTGGCGAACTCACAGAAATGGCGATTTTCGTGTTTTTGGACAATATGGGAAAACAACACTTTTGTTTAAGCGATTGTCACGAAATCGGACACAGATGCCAACAGCTTGATTCTACAAATACCACAGAAGTTTCGTTGACCTTTGACCTTGGGAAGGGGCGGCCATCTTGATTTTTACAAAAAAAGCACCTTTAGTAACAGATACAAACGAAAACTCGTCCTAGGGATTTTTATCGATCTTCTTGAAACTTCTTGGGCATCAGTGGCAAGCTACTGTGGACAAAATGTTGGAATTAGAAGTTGTAGATTTTGAACGGCGTGCGCGTGGCGAATTCGCAACCGCCGCCATTTTAGCTAGCTCGCACATATTTTATCGGAATGTCTTGAAAATGAAATATGCGATTCCCTGGCCCACACTGAACAAAACGATGTCACATATGACAAAATCGATAAAGGAATATGGCCGTGGTAAGCAAAAAACGATCGCAAAAAAAAGTGCTGACTCGGCAAAAAAAAAAAAATTCGGATTTTTTTTTAAGAATCGGCTAACGAAACCCAGATAACTTTGTTGGATATATCCAATCAAACTTTTCAAATCATTACGTGATGGCGACACGACCTATGGTTTGGCGGCCATTTTGTGCCAAAATCGGCCATTTTGAGATTTTCGCGTTTTTACACAATATGGAAAAATGAACTTTTTTTCGAGCGATTTTCACGAAATTTGACTGGCTTGTCCCTAGCGTAAGTCTACAATCACCTCTGGAGTTTCGTCGACCTTTGACCTCGGGAAAAGGCCGCCATCTTGAATTTTCTATAAAAAACACCTTTACCATCAGATTCAAACGTAAACTTGTCGTTGGAATTTCAACGATCATCTCGAAACTTTTTGGGCATCAATGGCAAGCTACTGTGGAAAAAATGTTGGAATTAGAAGTTGTAGATTTTGAACGGCGTGCGCGTGGCGAGCTAGCAAAGTGGCGCACTGTTATAACTCCCATGCCTTTCAATACAATACAGTGAAAATTGAATGCTTGCATTTATGCCTGGATCTGAATACATTGAAAAAGACTGGACAAGGACATATAAGGAATGTGGGCGTGGTTAGCATAAAACCACTGTTGCTAAGGACAACAAAAAGTTTACTTTTCCCGATTTGTCCGAAACTGACGTTAATCCGTTCGTCCTCCCGAGGCAAACAAAACATAAAATGGTTGCTATGGAGATAAAATCAACAGAAAAGCCGCCATTTTGAAAAAATTTGGTTTTTTGTCTACTCCTGACATGTAGCTTTCACCAATGGAGCAATGTGTTTTTCTGAGTAAGTTAATGATGCTGATCGCTATGCTAGCAGTTTTAGCCCTGTTAGCATAGCTAGCATAGTTAGCATAATTAGCATCTTAAACAATGTGTTTTTCTGAGTCAGTTGATGATGCTGATCGCTATGCTAGCAATTTTAGCCACATTAGCATAGCTAGCATAGTTAGCATAATTAGCATTTTAGGTAATGTGTTTTTCCGAGCCAGTTGATGATGCTGATCGCTATGCTAGCAATTTTAGCCACATTAGCATAGCTAGCATAGTTAGCATAATTAGCATTTTAGGTAATGTGTTTTTCCGAGCCAGTTGATGATGCTCATCGCAATGCTAGCACTTTTAGCCACATTAGCATAGCTAGCATTGTTAGCATAATTAGCATTTTAGGTAATGTGTTTTTCCGAGCCAGTTGATGATGCTCATCGCAATGCTAGCACTTTTAGCCACATTAGCATAGCTAGCATT